>JBDPZO010000648.1:0-11101 GCA_039877585.1 Heterodera filipjevi | reverse complement strand
GAAGTGAAAAACAACTGAACAAATCAATGCTAAAAATGTCATAGGACATCAAGTGATATCAAAATGTTACATTGTACGCTTTTACAAGAATGTACATGAATACAGCAAAATATGTCCATTTTTTGTTTGTAAATGGTTGAAAAAGAGAAGGGAAAACACAAGTGCTGTGGCAATGGCTTTGTACTTCGAATGCGAAACAAAATAAGGCTAGTGAGGAAAATAAGCGCAAGAGGAAAAAGAGAAAACCATTTTTAAATGAGACAAAAATAAATGAGGATGGGTACCCTTATTATAAAAGACCTGATAATGGCAGATTTGTTTATAAAAAAGGTGTAAAATTAACAAACCAATTTATTGTCCCATATAATGCAACATTTAAAGCACATATAAATGTCGAACGAGTTGCAGACATATCAGCAGTAAAATATATTTACGATTATATATACAAAGGTTATGATGCAGCAATAATTGAGTGTGCTATTGAAAACGAAGAAGGGGTTAAAAAAATACTAAATTATGACGAAGTCAGTAAATATTTAGAAGCAAGGTATTTAAGCCAGGGTTCCCATTTGTCCTTATTTCTAAGATTTGTCCTTATTTGGAGGGGTCGAATCTTAGAAAATAAAAAAATCCTTATTTCTAAGATTCGTCCTTATTTGAGCCTATGATCCTTATTTTGTCCTTATTTCTTACTCTGAGGTAAAAAAAATTAGAAAAATGGTTGTTTTTTACAATTTTTTGAAGCGATTTCGTTATTATTTTTTAAAAATTTCCCCGGCGGCGCCTGTCGGCACCGCCGGACACTCTCTACATTTTGAAATTTTTCAAAAAAGGACAAAATTGACCACTTTTTGAGAAAAGCTGTTAACAAATTAGCCATAATTTTCAAAAAATTTCCCGGTGGCGCCTTGCGGCACCACCGGACCCTTTTTCGCCTATGTTTTATTAAAATTTATTTAGAAAAGTTTTGGTAATTTTTTGTGCAAAACTGTTACCAAAATACAACCAATTTTCAATTTTCCTCGGCGGCGCCTATCGGCACCGCCGACCCTTCCTTTTTCGAAATTAAAAATGAAGAGTATTATTTCAAAGCCTAACACCTAAAAAAATATTGCCATAGGGAACAAATATAGTGCAAACAGTCGATTTTGTTGAATAAAAACGCTTTTTAAAGCTTTGGAAGCGTGTTTTAAAAAATGTCCTTATTTTCCACCCCAAATCCTTATTTTTAACCAGCGATGTCCTTATTTTGCAAAATTTTCGATGGGAACCCTGATTTAAGCCCATGTGAGGCCTGTTGGAGAATTTTTAAATTTCCAATGCAAGGGAAATCCCATTCTGTTGATTTACTAGAAGTACATTTAGAAAATGAACAAAAAATTTTTTACAAGAAAAATGCAACTGAAGAAGAAATAGAAGAAGCATCAAAAAAAGAAACAACTTTAACAGCTTATTTTAAATTTTGTAAAAAAATTTCCTGAACTTAAATTTAAATATATTGAAATGCCAAAATATTGTACTTGGGTGAAAAAAGACCGTGTTTGGAAATATCCAAGAGAAGGAACTGTAAAAAAAATTGGAAGATTAGCACCTGTAAATCCAATTGAAACAGAAAAATTTTATTTAAGATTTTTATTGCTCAATGTGTATGGAACGAGTTTTTCAGACCTAAAAATTGTTGAAGGGAAAGAGTATGACAGCTTTGCCAAAGCCTGTTTAGCACGCGGGTTAAGCCGTGATGATGAGGAATGGTACAAATGTATGGATGAAGCATGTTTTTTTCACGAAAATACCCAAATGGACTCAGAGTTTTATTTGCTAATATTTTAATTCATTGTGGCCCAAAATACCCAGAAAAATTGTGGGATACTTTTAAGGATTATATGGCTGGTGATATAATATTACAGAACAAAAAAGTAACAAAAGAATATTGCCATCTAATTTGTCTTCAATTAATAAACCGAATTTTATTAAATCAGGAACACTCTTTAAGTGAATTTAATTCGATGCCTCAGATTATTGATAACAAAGGAAAAGTTGAAGAAATTGAAGTATATGACCCTGTTGAAGAATTAAAAACAGCTGAAAGTTTAAAAAAATTGATGAATAATGAGCAAGCAATTGTTTTAATGGAACTGAATGATTTTTTTGAAAAAAATGAACAAAAATCTATTTTTATTGATGGTCCTGGAGGTACAGGCAAATCGTTTATTTTAAAAACCATTTACCATTATGCATTAGGTAATGGTAAAAAAGTTTGTAACATGGCGTTTTCAGGAATTGCCGCAACTATTCTTAAAAAAGGAAGAACATTGCATAACAGATTTAAATTACCACTAGACATTAAAAACAATTCTTCTTCTGGAATCGAATTTAATAGTAAAGAAGCTGAAGAAATAAAAGAAACAGACATTTTTATATGGGACGAAGCACCGATGGCATCGCGTTTTATTTTAGATATAATTGACCGAAAATTAAAAGAATTAATGCAAAATAATCTGCCCTTTGGTGGGAAAACACTTATTTTAAGTGGAGATTTTAAGCAATGCCTACCAATTAAAGAATTTGCAACGAGGTCAGAAGTTGTTGATTTATTGATTAAAAATTCTCCTTTATGGGTATTATTCAAAACAGTAAAACTAACACAAAATATGCGAGCAAATGCAAACGAGATACAATTTGCAAGAGATTTAATTGAAATTGGAAATGGCACAATTGGAGAAAACGATTCTTTCTCTGTGCCTGACCAATGTATAAGTACGGGTAATTTAATAGATGAAATATTTGGAGAAATATTAAAAAATTCTAATGATAATATTAGTGAATTTGCCATTTTATCACCTTACAATACAGTCGTTGACAAATATAATGAAGAAATTTTAGAATTATTGCCAGAAGATTTTCAAATATATTTAAGTATTGACGAGACAGACCCAGCCAAAAACAGTCCAGTAACCCCTGAAATTCTTAATTCTTTAAAATGTTCAAGCATGCCAAACCATGAAATTAAGCTTAAAAAAGGTGCTATGATAATGCTTCTTCGAAATTTAAATGTAAAGGAAGGCTTATGCAATGGTACAAGACTACAAATTATTGATTTGGGCAAACATCTATATATAAATTTGACAATTTCTGTCTGTGTGTCCGTGATGTTTACACCATTTGAATTTGCGCTTATAGACGGTATGCCAATTTTGTTTTTGTTTTTGGGAAAAATAAATAAAGAGAGTGATAAAAAGAGAAAAATGAGAGAGAGTGAGAGGGAAAGGAGGCAAAGAGAAAGAAACATAGGAAGGTAAATCTGTTCTATAGCTAACTTTATGTTGTAAATATGTAGTTGTTTTTATTTATCTTTTTACATATCCAACACGACAAATGTATCCATAAATTTTAATGTTTAAAATTTGTTATTTTAAACCAACGATTTAGCGACAATTAATCCATACTTTTTTTAGTCTTTTTTGTTCAAAAACCAAAGCAATTTAAAATTGAAATTACACAAACAAAAAAGACAAAAGAGTGAAAGAGAGTAAGCCCGAAAATGAAATTATGCTAAGCTTGAACTAGAACCCAGAATTTCTATTGTAAAACCGGTTTTAAATTTTGAGGATCTTGATTTCAAATTTATTTTGTTTAAGATTTTAAACCAGGGGTCGCATCAAAAATTTCCCGAATAAGAATATAGCTGGTCAAAAATAAGGGACATTTTTTAAAACCCGCTGCCAAAGCTTTAATAGTATTTTTATTCAACAAAATCAACTGTTTGCAGCATATTTGGGAAGTGTCCGGCGGTGCCGAAATGCGCCGCCGGGAAAACTTTTAAAAAATAATAACGAAATCGCTTCAATAAATTATAAAAAACGGTGCTGAGTCGTTTCCTAAAAACCGCTACCATGGGCATTTCTAAATTCCGCCATTTTGCAAATTTTTTGACAAAAACTCTTTATAACTTTGCTTTAACTCAATCAAATTGTACATTCTTGGTATGGTCCAACAGCTATTTGTTAGCTCTATTAGCCTACCAAATTTCAAAAAATTTTATTGTGATCTAAGAAAGTTGTAGCCACAAAAGTGCAAAAAACTCTAAATTTTTCTCAAAACTTAATCAATTTGGTAGGCTAATAGAGCTAACAAATAGTTATTGAACCTTACTAAGATTATTTCATTTGGTTGCGTTTGAGCAAAGTTATGAAGAGTTTTTGTCGAAAAATCTGTAAAATGGCGGAATTTATGAAACGCCCATGGTGGCGGTTTTTAGGAAACGACCTAGCACCTAAAAAAACAACCATTTTTTTAAATTTTTTACCTCAGAGTAAGAAATAAGGACAAAATAAGGATCCAGACGAATCTTAGAAATAAGGATTTTTTTATTTTCTAAGATTCGACCCCTCCAAATAAGGACCAATGCGACCCCTGTTTTAAACCATGACTTTTTTTGAACAAAAATCCAAAGAAAAGAAAATTTTTTAATACCTTATTGTAATAGTTTTATTGAGACACTTTCATTTTTATAACTGGCCCGATCGCGCGCCGAAGGCGCGCTTTCGGGCTAGTGTAATAAATTGCATTATTAAAAGTGGTGATAAAATTGGTGAACAAACATTAATACCAAGAATTACTTATAATAGAAGAAAAAAAATTCCCTTTTATGTTGCGGAGACACCAATTCCCAATTTGATTATTGTGAAGAACCCTTTTCACATGGGCAAACATATGTGGGTACATGACGACTCGCCGACGCCGACTCGCCGAGGGACGACTCGCCGATAAGATGACTCGCCGACGGACGACTCGCCGATAATATTCAAAAAAATTAAATAAAGCCAAAGGTTGATTAAGACAGTATTTCTTAAACAAATTCAGCGCAAATAAATAATATGCGCCAAGTCGCGCAAGTATGTCATAATAGCATTTGTGTTTTTCAACGAATTTAAATGGAATGCCGAAGCTTGCTATCGGAAATTAAAATTTTTTGGCTATGCTCACCCGCATATTTGGAGATTCATTGATGATTTGAGAAAGAAACAGAAAGGCATAGATGCGTATTTTGAATAAATGTCCGTGGCCTGGAAGGGCCATCAAACAGGACCAGATACAATAAACAGATGAACGGATTCTCAGTGTAAAATTATTCATCGAAAACATTATGACATCCTTGCGCGACTTGGCGCATATTATTTATTTGCGCTGAGTTTGTTTAAGAAATACTGTCTTAATCAACCTTTGGTTTTATTTAATTTTTTTGAATATTATCGGCGAGTCGTCCGTCGGCGAGTCATCTTATCGGCGAGTCGTCCCTCGGCGAGTCGGCGTCGGCGAGTCGTCCGTCGGCGAGTCGTCCTCGGCGAGTCGTCCTTTTCCCAACATATGTTGCTTTGTCAAGAGCAAAATCTTGGAATGATATCAAAATAAAACTGTCCAATGAAAATAAAGGGAATTTGGTTAAAAATATTGTTTGGAAAGAAACCCTTAACTAAGGAAAAAATTTAAAATCAATATTATGTTTTTAGATCGTTTAAATATCTTTATAGCAGAGCTACCCTTTGTACTTATTTGTAAGTATTGTACTTATTTTGAGGGTGCAAAACTTATAAATTTAAAATGTACTTATTTGTAAGTATTGTACTTATTTGAGCTCAATGTACTTATTTTGTACTTATTTATGGGACTCAAATGAAAATTCTGATTTTTATAGCAATATTTGAAAGAAAATTATCTTTTGAAGCGAATTTTATAAATAAAATCTTAACAATTTTTGCCAAAATATTCAAATTTTTCTTTGCTTCTGAGATTATTAACGTTAATGGCTCCACTAAAGCGCAATTTCACGCTGATTATGAGCGTAAATTTGACTGTTTTTAGGGAAAATCTCTTAACAAATTGTATACAAATTTTCAAAATTTCCCCCGGTGGCGCCTATCGGCACCACCGGACCCCAATTTGCGTAGGTTTTTTCGAAATTTATCATAAAAATCCTCAAAAATTGGTGATTTTTTGTCAAGATTTGTTATCAAAATAATAGTCAATGTTCAAAATTTCTCACGGCGGCGCCTATCGGCACCGCCGACCCTTCCTTTTTGCCTGGTGTAAGTAAAAGTGAATTTTGATCACAATTGTTCAGAAATGTTTAAATTTCTCATTTCAAAGCCGGAACTGCTCAAAAAAATTGTTGGTGAAGAAAAATATGTTGTTCATGCTTATTTTTTTGAATAAAATGCATTTTAAACGTAAATAAGCTTTTTCAAAAAATGTACTTATTTTTGACCCCTAAAACTTATTTTTGACCAGTGATGTACTTATTTCGGGAAATTTTCAAGGGTAGCTCTGCTTTATAGTCTCTTTACGTAAATTGGGGTTTTTTGCGGTAAGTTAATCGCTGCATTAATGAGGGGGGGGGGGGGGGGTGCAGCGTATGATAGGGCGGGATATAAATGATCCCTTTAACTATCATTTTACCCCTTAAAACCCCAATAGTACCCAATGCTTTGGTGCGTTCTCGCCGCGGGTACTGTTAGTAGGCTAATGTAGCCGAAACCAAATCCAAAGCAAAAAACTAAAAAATTTTTTGGAAATAATAATTAAGAAACAGAAGAGAGCGGTTGGGAACCGCGCAGCGGTTCCCAAACGCTCGTACTTATTATTTTAATGCTCTTTTTCCAATAATTTCTTTTTTGAGCTCAAATTCCGAAAAGTCTTCGCCTTACTTTTAAAAATACTGCTTAAAAGCTTTTGTCTCTTAATTTTTAAAAGTCCATCGGAAAGGTTTGGAATAATGAAAAGTGCACTTTTGAATACCGGAACGGGAGGTTTCATTGCCGCGGTTTCATTGCCGCGCTTTCATTGCCGCGGTTTCATTGCCAGCGGTTTCATTGCCAGCGCTTTCATTGCCAGCGGTTTCATTGCCAGTCCGTTTCAGTACCACAATGCCCAACAAAAATTCAATATTTTTATATTAATTACTTGTTTTTTTATCATGTTTTTTATTTCAATTATAATTTTTCTATCATGTTTTTATTCATTAGCAGTTTGGTTTTTTGATTAATAATAATGGCTACTGAAATCAAAACAAAACGCGGAAGAAAAAAATTATTGCACGACGGGTTTCTGTATGTATTTGAAAAATCAAACCCACGTGGAGACGTCAAATTTTGGAAATGTGAATTTTTCGGAACCCAGGATATTAGATGCAAATGCCGTTTGCACACAGATATGGATGACAAATTTTTGGAGGTACTATTAAGAATAACAATTTTAATACCCTAAAATTAAAAATATTTAGGCAATTGGACTACATACATGTCCATCTGGAGCCGAAAATATCGAAGTTCAGAGACTAACGACTGCTCTAAAGAATCGTGCGCGAGAAACTATGGAAAGCCATTCGGTGTTACGATCTATAACACTCGATAATGTTCCAACGCCTGTTTTGGCTCGGTTTCCGGATAAGGATGCAACAAAAAAGGTTAAGCGGATGATGTATTTTTTTTTACATGTACTAATATAAACAAATTCTTAGGCTGTGAAGCTCGTGAGACGGGCCGAAGATGTGCCTTTTGCTGTTCCAGCAAGCATTACTGATCTCGAAATTCCACTCGCGTACAGACAATATCAGCGGTCGGAAAACAATACGGAAAAGTTACTTGTTGGGCGACTCTGGAGTATATGCCGAAAATGGAAAGATTCATCGGTAAGGAGGTCCATCTATTCTCTGAACATATTTCACTACCTTTACAGGGTTATAATTTTCGGAAGAGCGTCGCATAGCGAATGGGCAGGACAAATGAGTGATGTCTTTGCAGATGGAACATTCATCATAGCCCCACTGTTCCGTTGCTGTTTGTTTCATCTGGTTAAAAATATGAAGAAAAAGCTCGCCGAAAATAATCTTTTTCAGGTTTCTCACGGTTCTCTTTTTTCCTCCAATTTACAGTTTAGCGTTTACCAGTGCTGACCCAATTTTCGCCGCACAAACACGATTGATCACATCAATGGCATTTATTCCAATTGAGGATTTAACTCACGCCCTCATCGCATTGGAACTTCCACCTGTTACCTGAAACTACGACCAATTCTACTTTGGTTATTGATTATTTTATGAATGGAAGTCAACAAATTTATAGGTTTGCCACGAATTACACTGGACGTATTCGGCGTGTTGACGGGACTCGAACCATTCCGATGTTTGTGCCCAACTCTGGAATGTCTACTCCAGGACAATCAACGGAGAAGATCGGACGAATAATTTTGCTGAAGCTGCGCACAGACGGTTGCAACGAGCTTTTTTCCTGCTCACATCCTTCAATTTGGCGTTTGATTGACACGCTGAAGAAAGAACAGAAGTTACGAGATGCCGAGATGGCCTTGTGCGTTGCTGGACACGACCCACAGCCCAAAGCTCGAAGATACCGCGATGCAGATCGCAGAATTCTCACGTTGGCCCGTAATTACCATCCATTGAATATGGGGATCCCGGTCGTATTAATGTTGATAATTTTAACCCACAAAATATTATTGACTTTCTTTCTGGCATTTCACACAATTACTCGATGGACCCTTGATTTTTTTTTTGTTATTTACCATATTGAATAAAATTGTTAAAAATTTGAATAAAATGTCGAAAATAAATTTTATTTGATTACTTTCAATTTAAAATGTAGTACTGAAACGGACTGGCAATGAAACCGCTGGCAATGAAAGCGCTGGCAATGAAACCGCTGGCAATGAAACCGCGGCAATGAAACCGCGGCAATGAAAGCGCGGCAATGAAACCTCCCCTACCGTTTGAATACCGTGTGCCGACAAAATCTCACCCGACAAAATCTCACCCCGACAAAATCTCACCTAGGCCAAAAAACGACATAATCTCACCTCAGCCAAAAACGACAAAATCTCACCTCGACAAAATCTCACCCCGACAAAATCTCACCCTAACTAAAAAACGACAAAATCTCACCCAAGCCAAAAACCGACAAAATCTCGACAAAAAATCTCGACTTTTCTACATTTAAATTTCAATGAACGTTAATGAAATAGAAATAAATTTTTCACATTTTCTTATGCACAAGGAGTTTATTTTAATACAATTATCTTGTTTAAGGAATAACTATTAAACTTGAGCAAGTATGGCTAACATTTTAACTGATAAAACTGATTATATGAATGGAATGGCGAGAAGAAAAGAAGGCGCAAATAATTTTGGAGTTCTTTTCGTCGACGAAGTGCACATATTTGACCTCGGAATGTTTTTCTCTTATCAACCGATACATCGAATGGGACCTCTTGACCATTTTGGTTATGGCAACCAATCAAGGTATTGTGAACATTTTGTGGCACCTCAATTGAGTCTCCTCTCGGCGTGACTTTGATTTAGCTCATTTACTAGTAGCCGTCAATATCTTACGCATAAGAGTAAGAGCAAAACGTTTTGTTATGTCGATTCGTTTTAGTGGTAGTCCAGTTTATGCGTCCAATAATGAGACGCTAACATCCTATTTAGGCAAAAAATAAGTTTTACACTTACTACAGAATAAATGTAATTGATTATTTGATTGGACGCATAAACTGGAATAGCCCCTGTACTTTTTTTACTGACACTATTTTTTTAGGTCATCGATATAGACGTAAAAGGCGAGACGTTTGTTCATAAATGTGAATCGGTGCGGGAGAAACAGAAAAGGATGAATAAATTTATCAAAGAAATCAAAGCGACTGTATTATTGTTTTTTGTTATTACAAAATGAATTTGATCACTCGCCGTTTTTCTCCTTTTTGTTTCTTCCATTGGTCCGTGAGTGACCTTGTCGTCTTCCTTACGGACGGTTTGATGTGATTGTTTTGAAAAATTCGTTGAGGGCGACAACATCCTCCTTTTTTACATCCGGCGTTTCCTTTTGTTGCTATAAATTGGGAAAGCATTTTGAATGAACATCGTTGTGCTCCCACCTAGTCAACGTCAGCGCTACCAACCTTTTTGATTTCTTGCAAATCTCTACTCAATTGCTTCCTCCTCCTCACTTTCCGACTTCGGAAAGTGTGATCATTTGCGACAATAATTCGATAAAACTGGAATATTAAAAGAACTGACAATGAGTATCAATCAGAATTTTACAAATCAATCGCAATTTCTTCATCAATAATGTGTTTTGGCCGGCGCTTCCAAATTTTTCCCAAGCGTATTGCGTGAACAATGTCGCATTGCTTCTCGAAGAGCGTCGGAAAGTCACTTAGAGAAATATGAAGTTGGAATAGCATTAATCGAGGTCAACGAAAAGGAAAAGCCATCATTGTCTAAATAAAAAACCAATTTATTGAAATATTTTTAAATGGAGTAAAGCTTACAAATGTTTTTTCGGTGCTTCTACTTTGAACAAAGAACAGCAAGTCACCCCGTCTTTTCTTCTGAATATTTTTTAGAGATTTTTGTTTTTTTAAGCTAAGGTGAGATTTTGTCGTACGAGATTTTGTCGTTTTTTGGCTTAGGTGAGATTTTGTCGTTTTTTGGCTAGGGTGAGATTTTGTCGGGGTGAGATTTTGTCGGGTGAGATTTTGTCGTTTTTGGCTAGGGTGAGATTTTGTCGTTTTTAGCTGAGGTGAGATTTTGTCGGGGTGAGATTTTGTCAGCGCGCCTTTGAATACACCTTTTTACAGTTATTTTCGGTAATACCTTCGAAGTTTAATAGGGCGATTTGAATCATAAATCTCTTGGAATACTATTTTATTTTCCTTAATATTATTTTGTAACAATAAATGATAAAAAATCTTAGTTATTTTTTTCAGTAAGCTATTCTATAAAAAGGTAATGTATAATAATTCGGATTCTCCGATATAAACAATAACATAATTTGTAACAATTATACCCGTATTTTCTTGCGCAATTTCTGGCCTAACAATAACAATTTGTTTAAGAAAATGCGTCCTACTAGTGAAAATGCCAAACAACACCGAGGTACGGTTTTTTATGGGACCATTAACTGGTTAATGGACTAATTACCGCCATCATTTTTAGTGCATAAAAAAGGCGGAAAAGTTTTGAAAAAGCGGCAGAAGAGCGGAGAAATGGCACAACAGAGCGGGGTAACAATCCGAAGGCTTTCAAATTCCG
>JBDPZO010000647.1:0-11055 GCA_039877585.1 Heterodera filipjevi | reverse complement strand
AGGAAGAAGAGCCATTTCCACACCAGATTGCCAGTCTGGCTGGACCTTCCCATCACTAGTGGCACCTGGCGGGCTCATGTCGGGAACATTGTTCCGTCCGGTCCCGCCGCAGCCAATGGATTCCAGCTAAGAAGGCCCTGTGGAACTGTAACGCCCATGCCACTCTGGGGAAAACCCAGGCAGGACTCCTCGTTTTCATGGAAGGCCCCCAGGATTCTGAATCCTATAGGGTTTTACCTGCCCGAGTCAACCACGGTTCGTTTCGGCCCTTTAATCCGTAGACTTTCTTTAAACATGTCAAACAATATGAGCGGGCCTCGTCAGTACGCACTCATATTGAAAATGAACTTTATATTGCTAAGCCTCACCAGTCAGCCATAGGCTTCACCCCGGTATGTTGGCTCCTAATATTAAGCCTCACCAGTCTGCCATAGGCTTCACCCCGGTATGTTGGCTCTTAATATTAAGCCTCACCAGTCTGCCATAGGCTTCACCCCGGTTTGTTGGCTGTCTTAAAAAAGATTTTTTGATTAAAAATAATAAAAATAAATAAATAATTAATTAATAATAAAAGCATAAATTTTTGGTTGCAAATGGATAACGTCAATTTTAGAATCCAAAAAGTAAGTTGAGTTATATTCATCAATTAACAAAGTTTTGCTGTAAAACATTTTTTAAGATGCGAATGAAAGAAACAAAAGCTGTAATCGGAAAAACAGTTTGTATTTATAGGGAAAATTAAAAACAATTCTTTGATAGTCAAACATTGATGCGTTATGCAGCAAAATGAATTGTATGTTCAGTTACAATGAATAATGTGTTTTTTCATTTTGGCAAAAGATTAGTGTTGTGCGTTCTATGCATTGTGTTTTTGTTAAATAATGTTTGTGTTTTACAAACATTATGTTTTTACAATTACAAATGATAATGTTTGTGGTTTACAAACATTATGTTTTTCCAATTACAAATGATAATGTTTGTGGTTTACAAACATTATGTTTGTCCAATTACAAATGATAATGTTTATGCGCTTCCAAACATTTCAAAATAGAAATGTTTCTTGCAAAAAAATTGTTGTTCAAAAAAGTTATGGTAAAGTATTCTCAGAGTCTAAGAACATACGCAAGGATTCTGTATGAAAACGAACTTATTGTTCGGTTATAGAACAATCAGTTTTAGTTTTTAATTTTGGTTGGGTTAACCGAAACAGACTTTCTGATTTTAATATAGCTTCAGGATATTGTGTGAGAAAGGGGGATATTTTCCGCAAAAAATGACCATGTGCCACATTGACACACGCCATTCAGTGAGATGGCATCAGAATAGGACAGATTCGGTTTCCTTAGAGTCCAAATTCCCTACTGAATCTAAATATACCGAACATGTTCAGTTCTGATGCCAATTCGCTGAATGGCATAAATGTCAATGTCGGAATTTCGTAAAATTCTTCACAAAAAATAACCATGTGCCACATTGACACACGCCATTCAGTGAGATGGCATCAGAATAGGACAGATTCGGTTTCCTTAGAGTCCAAATTCCCTACTGAATCTAAATATACCGAACATGTTCAGTTCTGATGCCAATTCGCTGAATGGCATAAATGTCAATGTCGGAATTTCGTAAAATTCTTCACAAAAAATAACCATGTGCCACATTGACACACGCCATTCAGTGAGATGGCATCAGAATAGGACAGATTCGGTTCCTTAGAGTCCAAATTCCCTACCGAATCCAATATACCGAACATGTTCAGTTCTGATGCCAACTCGCTGAGTGGCATAAATGTCAATGTCGGAATTTCGGAAAATTCTTCACAAAAATGAACCATGTGCCACATTGACACACGCCATTCAGCGAGATGGCATCAGAATAGGACAGATTCGGTTTCCTTAGAGTCCAAATTCCCTACTGAATCTAAATATACCGAACATGTTCAGTTCTGATGCCAACTCGCTGAATGGCATAATGTCAATGTCGGAATTTCGTAAAATTCTTCACAAAAAATGACCATGTGCCACATTCACACACGCCATTCAGTGAGATGGCATCAGAATAGGGCAGATTCGGTTTCCTTAGAGTCCAAATTCCCTACCGAATCTAAATATACCGAACATGTTCAATTCTGATGCCAACTCGCTGAATGGCATAAATGTCAATGTCGGAATTTCGTAAAATTCTTCACAAAAAATAACCATGTGCCACATTGACACACGCCATTCAGTGAGATGGCATCAGAATAGGACAGATTCGGTTTCCTTAGAGTCCAAATTCCCTACTGAATCTAATATACCGAACATGTTCAGTTCTGATGCCAACTCGCTGAATGGCAATAAATGTCAATGTCGGAATTTCGTAAAATTCTTCACAAAAAATGACCATGTGCCACATTCACACACGCCATTCAGTGAGATGGCATCAGAATAGGGCAGATTCGGTTTCCTTAGAGTCCAAATTCCCTACCGAATCTAAATATACCGAACATGTTCAGTTCTGATGCCAACTCGCTGAATGGCATAAATGTCAATGTCGGAATTTCGTAAAATTCTTCACAAAAAATAACCATGTGCCACATTGACACACGCCATTCATCGAGATGGCATCAGAATAGGACAGATTCGGTTTCCTTAGAGTCCAAATTCCCTACCGAATCCAAATATACCGAACATGTTCAGTTCTGATGCCAACTCGCTGAGTGGCATAAATGTCAATGTCGGAATTTCGGAAAATTCTTCACAAAAAATGACCATGTGCCACATTCACACACGCCATTCAGCGAGATGGCATCAGAATAGGACAGATTCGGTTTCCTTAGAGTCCAAATTCCCTACTGAATCTAAATATACCGAACATGTTCAGTTCTGATGCCAATTCGCTGAATGGCATAAATGTCAATGTCGGAATTTCGTAAAATTCTTCACAAAAAATAACCATGTGCCACATTGACACACGCCATTCAGCGAGATGGCATCAGAATAGGACAGATTCGGTTTCCTTAGAGTCCAAATTCCCTACTGAATCTAAATATACCGAACATGTTCAGTTCTGATGCCAATTCGCTGAATGGCATAAATGTCAATGTCGGAATTTCGTAAAATTCTTCACAAAAAATAACCATGTGCCACATTGACACACGCCTTTCAGCGAGATGGCATCAGAATAGGACAGATTCGGTTTCCTTAGAGTCCAAATTCCCTACCGAATCTAAATATACCGAACATGTTCAGTTCTGATGCCAACTCGCTGAGTGGCATAAATGTCAATGTCGGAATTTCGGAAAATTCTTCACAAAAAATGACCATGTGCCACATTGACACACGCCATTCAGCGAGATGGCATCAGAATAGGACAGATTCGGTTTCCTTATAGTCCAAATTCCCTACTGAATCTAAATATACCGAACATGTTCAGTTCTGATGCCAACTCGCTGAATGGCATAAATGTCAATGTCGGAATTTCGTAAAATTCTTCACAAAAAATAACCATGTGCCACATTGACACACGCCATTTCATGCGAGATGGCATCAGAATAGGACAGATTCGGTTTCCTTAGAGTCCAAATTCCTACCGAATCTAAATATACCGAACATGTTCAGTTCTGATGCCAACTCGCTGAGTGGCATAAATGTCAATGTCGGAATTTCGGAAAATTCTTCACAAAAAATGACCATGTGCCACATTGACACACGCCATTCAGCGAGATGGCATCAGAATAGGACAGATTCGGTTTCCTTATAGTCCAAATTCCCTACCGAATCTAAATATACCGAACATGTTCAGTTCTGATGCCAACTCGCTGAATGGCATAAATGTCAATGTCGGAATTTCGTAAAATTCTTCACAAAAAATAACCATGTGCCACATTGACACACGCCATTCAGTGAGATGGCATCAGAATAGGACAGATTCGGTTTCCTTATAGTCCAAATTCTCTACTGAATCTAAATATACCGAACATGTTCAGTTCTGATCCCAACTCGCTGAGTGGCATAAATGTCAATGTCGGAATTTCGGAAAATTCATATTTATAAAAATGTTTTTTTACTTAATTAATTTATCCGTATCGATAGATCCAGACGAGATCTGTAATTTTCATGGCTAAACCATCTCTCAATAATTTAATCACAGCGAGATATCGTCGGGTCAACATTGCATTTTTTCAAAACAATAGGGTTCCCCCTATGGTTTTACAGATTTCTATAAAATAAAAATTCATAACTTGGCTTAAACGGGTCCAAATTGCATGCGATTTCCTTTTTGTTTTAAATAGGAATTAACATTATTTAAAAATATTTAAAACATTTTTTGTGACAAAAAATTTCTTTTAAAATTTTCCATGTGGTACCCCCTATTAGTTGTGAACCAAACCCCATTTTTAGAGGAATAACTTTTTTCAGGGTGGAGTTAGTAAAAGGCACAAAAGTAGTAATAAATGAAGAAAAAAATTAGCTATTTTTCAATAATATAAGATTTATAAAATACTCATTTTGAAAAAAGATATGAATTTATTTGTAATAATACAAAAATTTCTCACTTTTTGGGCATCAACTTTTTACTTTTGTGAATTTACAAACTGTATAATTATCATAAAATTCTCATAATTTTTCTACATTTTGTACACTTTATTTTACTTAAATAGAATAAAAACTAAAGATGATATTAATTTTTTCATTTACCACTAATTGCCCATTACCAAATTTTGGCCAGAAACATAAAAATTCATAAATTGCATGTTTTAATTAATTTATCTATCCATTTCGATAGATCTCGATGAGCTCTTCAATTTTCATCCCTAAACCATTCTGTATAATTTGATCCAAGCGAGTTAGAGTCGATTCAAAAATGGATTTCACCAAAACAATAGGGTCCCCCCTATGGTTTTGCAATTTGGTAAAAAACAAAAAATCATAACTTTGCTAAAAAGCACCCATTTTGCATGAACTTTTTTTTTGTTATGCTTAGAAACATTATTATAATTTTTAAAAATATCTCCCCACCCCAGCCACTTGATTGCAAGCAATTAAAAAAGGATTCGTATTCATGCGGATTTGAACTATCCCACCCTTCCCCCACACCCTATCGCACACCCAACGACTCCACCCAGCCGGCTAGGGGTCCGTTAGCGGAAATTTATTTTTGGTGCTAGAAAAACGTATCTTACATCATTCGAAAGGTCTTTAAAAACCGCAGAACAAAACTGGCCTTGGTTTTCTTGTAGAAACAAAACTCATAAAGTTAGAGCCCAAAAAGTGAAAAAGCTATGCCGAGGCCTAGCTCGAAAATTTTTAAAATTTTTTTTAATTTTTTTCCCTCATAAGATAGAGCTTCAAAAACACTACAATTTATGCCATTACGGCACCCCCATCAGAGCAACCCCCATCGAGTTATAGTCCGTACACTCAAACGGGCCGAATAAATTGGCATTTTTTAGCCAAAGCTGCAGAGCTGCATTTTCACCGTAGGGCCAAGTACTCGCTGGCAATGTCGTGCCAAACATCCCTACTTAGGTACCTACCAGCAAGTGTTTTTGTCTCCTGGTTCCCAAAAAAAATTTCGTAACACTGAGACTGCAGCTCGGATCCGCAAAACGGTTGCTGGCGCTCAAATGGCCGGCGCTGAAAAAAACCTATAATTTTCCCAGATGCGCCTCAAAAAGTTGTAGTGGGGATGTGCAATTCCCAGACCCCTCCCGGCCTTCGGCCGGGACTTCTTTGTTTTAGCAACGAAACTCGAGTTTGCTTTAATTATAGTATAACTAGCGGGTGCGTACATGCGTGTTACTATATTCAAAGCGCTTCGCGCTTATCGAGCTTCGCTACCTAGGTCCGATTAATAGGGCCGAAAGTGTTCCAAGGTTCGGACCAACGGGTAGTGACTGAAATGAGTGTTCCAATGATTAGGGACTGAGAGTGTTCCAATGATTAGGGACTGAGAGTGTTCCAATGATTAGGGACTGAAGGTGTTCAAATGAGTAGGGGCTGAGAGTGTTCCAATGATTAGAGAGTGTTCCAATAATTAGAGAAGGAGAGTGTTCCAATGATTAGGGGCTGAGAGTGTTCCAATGATTAGAGAGTGTTCTAATAATTAGAGAGTGTTCCAATAATTAGAGAAGGAGAGTGTTCCAATGATTAGGGGCTGAGAGTGTTCCAATGATTAGAGAGTGTTTTAATAATTAGAGAGTGTTCCAATAATTAGAGAAGGAGAGTGTTCCAATGATTAGGGGCTGAGAGTGTTCTAATGATTAGGGACTGAAAGTGTTCCAATGATTAGAGATGGAGAGTGTTCCAATGATTAGAGACTGAAGGGTTACAAAATGGAAAGTGTGACTGAAATGTTCCATTGAATTAAAAATTTTGTTGTGATAAATGCAGTAAAATTAATTAAAACTTTTTTCCCAGTTAAATTTTGCAAAAAAAAAAATTGACAAGAAAGAAAGAAACAAATAAATAAAATAAAATCATTTGAGTGTGGTGATCCGAACCTTACCCTCCCCCAACACCCGCCCCCCACCCCCTTCCACCCGCTCAGAATCCCCATTAACGTAGGGATTCAGAGACTTTAACGAAGTCAAACTAAATCTGATCAGAGATTCGTGATCAGCGACCCAAATAGGCTTAGAAAAGTGTTTTTAAATAAATTTTTGGGTAAAAAATTTTTCAAAAAAAATTTCAATAGGGTACCCCCTATGGTCCGGATTTCCAAAAGCAGTTTTGGGCCCTAACTTTTTTTTGAATAGAGATATAAAAATATTCTCAACTATATAAAATAGAGTTAAAAATTAGCAATTTTTATATGGAAAGAAATTTAGGAAATTTTGATTCTGAAAAAAGTTATGAATTTTTTTTCTGAAACTCAAAAATTTTCAGAAATTCGGACCTAACTTTTTATTTTTCATAAATAAAATGCCAAATAAATTGGATAAAATCAGCCGTATTTTTCTGCATTTTCTCAACTTTATTTTATGCAAATCAGTCCACAACCAATTATGCTATGAATTTTTAAATATATCCTCGAATTTCCGAGGCCAAAAAAATGCTCGATTTACAAAATTTTTTAAGCACCCCAAAAATTATTAAACAGAAAACTAATATGATATTAGAGATCAGCGCATAAAATAGGCCCGGAAAAATATTTTTTGAAATTTTTTTGACCCATTTGAAGGTAGGTGAAAATTTCTTAGGGGGCCCTAGCTCGAAAATTTCTGAAAATTTTTCAACATAATAAACACCATTCGATAGCCCATTAAAGCTCTATAAATATGGACAAAAAAACTTTTCACTCCAGGCACCCCCTGGAGAGTTACAGGCCCGGGACTGAAGTGTCCCGCCTACCTTAAAATTTTTTGAAAAAAATAAAAATTTTTCCAAAATTTTCACCAATTGATAGAGCATCAAAAATGGCTGCTTGGAGGTGGTCTCCGTATATTTTTAAAAAATCGTTAAAAATTCATATAGGCCAAAAACCGAAAAACCTGTAACCCCCCCTAGCTCGAAAATTTTTGAAAAAATTTTCAATTTTCTTTTTTCTTAAATTAGAGCTAATAAATGCCCTCATTTGAGCAAACGTTCTCAACCCGGTCAGAATAACCCATAAACAGTTATAACGGATACACTCAAACGGGTCGAAAAAAATTTAAATTTTTAGGAATTTCTGCAGACCAGGGGGTTAGAGGTAGGGCTTAGGGTTCGCTGTCAGAGTTGTCAGGGACATCCCAACTTATCATCCTCCAGGCATGCGCTAAGCCCTCCTGGTCCAAAGAAAAATTTTCGTAACACTGGTACTGCCAAAGTGACCCGCAACTCAGTCCCTGGGACTCACCTGGCCGCCTAGACCAAATTTCCTTATTTTTCCCGGATGCCCCGTCAAAAGTTGTAAGACCCATGCACAACTTTTAGAGCACTCCCGGCCTTCGGCCGGGAGATTTTGTTTTTTGAAACGAAACCCCAAACCTATATAACGTATATAGTAACTAGCGGGTGCGTACATGCGTGCTACTGTATTCAAAGCGCTTCGCGCTTATCGAGCTTCGCTACCTAGGTCCGATAAATAGGGCCAAAACTGTTCCAATGATTAGGAACTGAAAGTGTTCCAATGATTAGGGACTGAGAGTGCTCCAATGATTAGGGACTGAGAGTGTTCCAATGATTAGGGACTGAGAGTGTTCCAATGATTAGGGACTGAGAGTGTTCCAATGATTAGGGACTGAGAGTGTTCCAATGATTAGGGACTGAGAGTGTTCCAATGATTAGGGGAATGAGAGTGTTCCAATGATTATGAACTGAGAGTGTTCCAATGATTAGGGGAATGAGAGTGTTCCAATGATTATGAACTGAGAGTGTTCCAATGATTAGGGGAATGAGAGTGTTCCAATGATTATGAACTGAGAGTGTTCAAATGATGAATAAATATTAAATAAATAATTATCAACATTAAACTGTATTAAAATTTAGTTAAAAAATGGGTTTGTTGTTTATGTAAATTTTATTTAAAAGGCAGTAATAAATAGAGCCCGGAATTTTCGAAAATTCCGGATCCTGATCTGGACCCGGATTTGGGAATTAGACCAGACAAGATTCCGGGATCAAAAATCACGGTTTTTCCGGACTCCTGGTCCGGGTCAATTTTTCCAAAAACACCCGGATCCGGATCAGGATCCCGGGAAAACCCGGTCGGGATATGGTCCTGCTCCGGGCTCTTGTAATAAATAGCCCTATAATTTGCATTAAATAAATTTAGAAGAGAATTATTTCTATTTTAATTTATAAATTTAATAATATATTAAAAGTAAAACATTTGAGTGTGGGGATCTGAACCTCCCCCGCCTCCCTCCCCTCACCCGCCCCCCCCCTCCCCCGCCCCTCCCACACCACCCGAATCCACGTTTACGTATGGATTCAGAGCCTTTAACGGAGACAAAACTAAAATCTGAATAGATATTCGTGATCAGCGACCCAAATAGGCTTAGAAAAGTGTTTTAAAATAAAAATTAACTAAAAAAAATTTTGAAAAAATTTTCAAAAGGGTACCCCCTATGGTCCGGATTTCCAAAAGCAGTTTTCGGGCTATAACTTTCTTTAAGTAAGAGATTGAAAGATAGTCTAAAGGACAAATAAGTAAAGCTAAAAATTAGCAATTTTTCTTTGAAATGAAATCTTGAAATTTTCAATTCTGAAAAAAGTTATGAATTTTTTTCTGAAAATTCGTAAATTTTCAGAAACTTGGACCTAACTTTTTTTCTACTTATAATTGAAATCCCAAATAAATTGGATAAAATCAGCCGTATTTTTCTGCATTTTCTCAACTTTATTTTATGCAAATCAGTCCACACCCGATAAAGTTATGAATTTTTAAATATATCCCCAAATTTCCGAGGCCAAAAAAATAAGACGAAATTTCAAAAATTTTTAAACCCTCCCAAAATTTTTCAAACATAAAACTAAATTGATATTCGTGATCAGCGCATAAAATAGGCCCAGAAAAATATTTTTTGAAACTTTTTTGACCAATTTGAAGGTAGGTGAAAATTTTCGAGGGGGCCTAGCTCGAAAATTTTTGAAAATTTTCCCACCTATAATACACCATTTGATAGCCCATTTAAAGCTCTACAAATATGGACAAAAAAACTTTTCACTCCAGGCACCAGCTGGCGAGCTACAGCCCCGGGACTGAAGTGTCCCGCCTACTTTAAAATTTTTTGAAAAAATAAATTTTTTCCAAAATTTTCACCAATCGATAGAGCATCAAAAATGGCTGCTTGGAGGTGGTCTCCGATTATTTTTAAAAAATCGTTAAAAATTCATATAAGGCAAAAACCGAAAAACCTGTAACCCCCCCTAGCTCGAAAATTTTTGAAAAAATTTTCAATTTTCTTTTTTCTTAAATTAGAGCTAATAAATGCCCTCATTTGAGCAAACGTTCTCAACCCGGTCAGAATAACCCATAAACAGTTATAACGGATACACTCTTTAAATTTTTAGGAATTTCTGCAGACCAGGGGGTTAGAGGTAGGGCTTAGGGTTCGCTGTCAGAGTTGTCAGGGACATCCCAACTTATCATCCTCCAGGCATGCGCTAAGCCCTCCTGGTCCAAAGAAAAATTTTCGTAACACTGGTACTGCCAAAGTGACCCGCAACTCAGTCCCTGGGACTCACCTGGCCGCCTAGGCCAAATTTCCTTATTTTTCCCGGATGCCCCGTCAAAAGTTGTAAGACCCATGCACAACTTTTAGAGCACTCCCGGCCTTCGGCCGGGAGATTTTGTTTTTTGAAACGAAACCCCAAACCTATATAACGTATATAGTAATCAAACATAATTTTGTTATTATTACTATTTACTATTTCTAATTTACATCAAATTATTTATTTTGTATAATTTTTAATTGGGTTTATTTTTTTAAATCTTGATATCTGAGTCTTGTGCGACATGTTTTGCGACACACATTGTTTAAATTTCTTTAATTTTACGAACTTGATTAAGTTTTAAAGTTTTTTATATTTTTAAAAATTTATTTAGCTATTTTATTTTTGGTTTTCAATCTTGATTATATTTTCTTGACT
This sequence comes from Heterodera filipjevi, assembly GCA_039877585.1. Lineage (NCBI taxonomy): Eukaryota > Metazoa > Nematoda > Chromadorea > Rhabditida > Heteroderidae > Heterodera > Heterodera filipjevi. Next base: position 499 of record JBDPZO010000647.1, on the reverse strand, counting down.
TTATATTGTTGTTTTTTTCTTATTTTTCCTTCTTTGTTTGATTTAATATATTTAATTTCTTTGTTTTTTTAATTATAGTAAATGAAAATTGAAGAAAATTTGATTTCAATTCTTTATGAATCAAAATGGTTGTTGGAATAAAATTCAACTTTCTAATTGTCATCTTTAATAAAAATAAATATAATTTTAATTAAAATTGAAAAAATATTGTTTTTTTTATTAATATTAAGTAAATTCTTGTATAATAATTCAAAACTTTTTTTTATTTTAATAAATAATTTTTTTGTTTCAATTAATGTATTTGTTTTAAACGATAAATTTTATTTTTATTTTTTGTTTGGGTTGAACATGTTGTTTAATTATTCTCTCATAAATTAATTTTGGTTTTAATTTGGAGCTCATTTTAATTTGCTCATAAAAATTTTTTTATAAGTTCCCGTGTTGTCTTAAGATTTGTTAATCGTGTACATGATTGTTGTTTGGTGGGAAGTGTACTATC
>JBDPZO010000646.1:0-15053 GCA_039877585.1 Heterodera filipjevi | reverse complement strand
TGTGGTGGTAGAAGTATTGTTTCTTCATACCCTTTGCTTGGATTCAAATCCTCCTCACGGCTCGGTTTTTGTTAAAAGCTCCTGATACGTATTTGGAAAAATTCAATTTATTTTCGTTATTTTCAATAAAAACAAATGTTTAATTTTTTCACCAAGCGGGGGGGGGGGGGTGTGGAGGCGGTGCCGATAGGTGCCGCCGGGGAATTTTTTGAAAATTTAGGTGTATTTATAACAGATTTTGCACAAAAAAATGATTGAATTAGAGTAAAATTTAATTCAGGATTCTTCCATTCCTTTCATGGATCATCATCAACTTATTCCGGCCAATGAATAAATGGAAATGACGACGCATTGCCATGGTCCGAATTTTGGACCAACAATTTTTCCTGCGGCTGTTCAACTCCCAAACGTTTGAAACCGACGATCGCATAGCGAAGGCAATGCACTTCGTCCACCCGAATTATGTCCGTTGTCCATGGCATTTTGTAGCCCCAAAAACTTACGGTGCCCCCTTCGGCTTTCTGTAACATTCATTAATGATTAATTGACAAATAAATATATTCACATAGCAATCGACTTCAATTCGGCTCCATTTGTATTCTGGGCTTTTTGGATCAGTAATGGATCGTTGGTTTCCACTTGGAACTTGAATTCCATTCACCTACAATTTATATTATTTTTGACATTTATGCTTTTTTGCCGCTTACTTTTATAATTGGACACTCAAAAGCGTCATGGGAATATTTTTCTTCTGTAAGGCACTTCTTGTCTCCTTCACAGGAACACGGTTTTAGTTTTAATGACGGAACAGTCCAAGTTCGGACAACGAACGGAAACGGACGAATTGGCATTTTTTTCATGGGCATTTTGGTGATCCAACAAACAGCCGAAACAATTTCGAATTGAGTCATCGCAAAGAAGATAAGCAATAATTGGAGACAATGAATTGGCAGCTGAAATTCCAGTAGCGTTTCGATTATGAGAAAGCATTACTGACGGAGGGAGAAAATCTTTTTAATATTAAATAATATTATAAGCCAGACTCACCCAATCAGCATAATTACCTAAATTAAGAAATTATGTGCCGCCCTTCTTTTTGTCATTCAAAGCATGCAAATTGAGGAAAGTAGGGAGTAAATTGCATTGCAAACTCTTCTTATAATAGGAATGATTTTTTTTTAAATAATTAATTTAATTATATTTTACCGAACAAAGATGGCATTGCTCTAAACACCTAAGTTAGTAGACCACAACAGAAGCGGTTGGAGTTTCAATTTTTTAACTTTAAGGAAAATTTTTATATTTGATTTGGCAAAATGTTTGTGTCAGCAAAAATAATTAGATACCTAATACCTAATTAATTCCAATTATTTCCATTTGCACAAATACTTGGAATAACGTCTAAGCTCCTGCAAATTTCATAATTTTTTATCTTGTAAAAAAGTTTGGCACTTATGTAGCTCATAGATCGTTATTTTGAAACCCATAGGGGGGGGGACCCTTCTGATTTTTTTAACTAAATTTTTTAAAAGTACTAAAGTGTTTACAAAGGTTGGTGAAGTCATTAAAAACGAATAGGTATGACATTTAGTTTGGCTAATTCTGAAAAATAAAAAAATAAAGTTAAAAACCCAAAAGGGTCCCCCCTATGGTTTTCAAAATAACGATCTATGCTACATAAGGCAATAAAAAAAAGGTTGCGTTCTGGTTATTTTACCTTTTTCCGCTTAAACTATGTAGAATGAGCCCTTAGCCCAAATTTGGAATTTTCTCAGCTGATTGTGAGCTAATAAAATCAATTTGAACAAATTCAAGTTTTATGACTAAAACTGCCTGCCCTAATAATAATTATTATAACAGCCAACTTTGATTCAATTGGTTATTTTAATTGCAGATAACAATGAGTAACAGAAAAGATAATATCGAACTAATTATTGATGATGATGATGATGACGTTAAGGACGAATCTTTGGGTTCGGAAGATGAAGAAGTAGCGATGGAAGAAGACCCTAATGCAGGCACTTCAACCTCAATGGCCTTATCTAACGAAGAAATCAGGGATTACCAGGTCAGGAAATAATTCATTGAATAACCCATAACAAAATCTATTGTTACAGATTCTTTCTCAAACGGAATTGGTCGACGAATTGAATCAGCTTTCTTCCGAGACTTCGTCAGTGCTGCGTTTCAACGGTTCGCTTTGCAAGGCGCTTCTTCATCACTTCAAATGGAACAAAGTCACACTAATTGAGAGGTTTAAAAACTAATTGAATAAATTTTTTCCTTTTAAAATTAAAGTTGTGTACTAATTGAAGTACAATATTTTGTATAACATTTCCAATCAAAGTTATTTGTTATCAATATTAATAATCTTAGATACTACGAGTCTCAAGACACTGATTCGTTCTTCCGCAATGCGAACCTTCTCGATCCCATGAAACATGCCAAAATTGATGGGAAAATTGATTACTGCAAAATTTGCTACGAACGGAGACAACTCACTGGATTATTGTGCAACCATTTGTTTTGCGATCAGTGTTGGTCTAGTTATCTGTCCAGCAAGGTGCCTCTATTCAAGTTGGAATTCTTAATTATGCCTCTAGATTCTTGACGAGGGTCGTCCGTACGTCACTTGTCCTGAACTTCGCTGTACAATTGTTGCGGATGATGAATTTGTGCTCAAATCTACCAAAAATAACCAGGCATTGCGTTCCTACAACAGATTAGTGTTGAACTCATTTGTGGATGTTTGTTATTTATGTATATGTCAAAAAAAAAGTCGAAAATTCTTTAGTGTAACACCCTGATTAAATGGTGCCCTGCTCCCGAATGTGGGCGTGCCGTCAAAGTGCCTCATTTCGAACCACGCAAAATTTTGTGCAAATGTGGATGTCTTTTTTGCTTCGGCTGCAGTCATGTGGGCTAAACTCATTGTCTGACTAAATTTCATTGACTCAATTTTATTTGCAGCAGTGGCACGAACCGATCAAGTAACGGGTAAGAGAGAAAACTAAATTAAGAATGCTATTTTAGCTGTGACATGCTCAAGAAATGGCAGAAGAAATGCATTGATGACAGTGAAACTTCTAATTGGTTGAGTGCGAACACCAAAGATTGTCCACAATGCCATGTATTTTTTTTTGCCTTTCAACATCATGGCTCATACAGATTAGGCATTACAATCTTATATAAAAATAACAATTCATAGATTTTAAGGGCACTGACCAAGAACTTAGCATCTATTTTGACTGATTATGAACCTAATATCAGAATTCGAAAATTGCAAAGTTCAATTCATTATTTATTGCCCAAGTCAATTCAAATGCACAAAACGCGTAGTGAATGAGTAGATAAACAGCAGATTTATGTGACTCATTCACTCAAATACATCACTTTAGAGCAAAAGTTAAAAAAGCATAGCATTACAATCCCAAAGCGTTTTCGTCACATAAACTGATTGGATGCACTTGAATTCGTTTTGAGCAAAATTTGAAGTTAAAAATTAATCAATTTTTGTGGGGTCAGAATGGAAGCCGGATTCATGATCAGCGACCCTTAAAATTTATAAATTGTTATTTTTATATAGGATCGAAAAAAATGTGAGCTTAAAACTATAAATAAAAAAAAACATTATTGTTTGTTTAAGGTGACTATAGAAAAGGACGGTGGCTGCAACCACATGACCTGCAAAAATTTGTCTTGCAGATTCGAATTTTGTTGGATGTGTCTCGGGCCTTGGGCTCCTCATGGTTAGTTTCGATTAGCAATTTTGAAAAATATTCCGAATGTTCTTATTTTTTAATGTTTGTCATTTCTCAGTTTCAGGTTCCGGCTGGTACTCTTGTAATCGCTATGACGACGAAGCTGCGAAGCGAGCTCGAGATTCGCAGGAACGATCGAGAGCAGCATTGCAGCGATATTTGCACTACTATTCACGCTTTACCAACCATCAGAACTCTCTTAAATTGGAGAGAAAAGTATTGTATTATAACAGTAATACGAGTAATAGTTGTAACGATTTAGTTGTTTGAGAAAGTGAGCGAAAAGATGGAACAAATGCAGGTCTATCATTTAAAAAACACAAACATAAATCAAAATCACCCTTTAAGGTGCTCGGTTTTTCATGGATCGAAACGCAGTTTTTGCAGAAAGCGGTTGAAGTACTTATTGAATGCCGTCGCACTCTGATGTACACGTAAGTAGTACCAGTCTTGGTGTTTGAAAATTAGGTCATAACCGCCTTATTTAGTTATGTGTTCGCCTTTTACCTTGTACAGAATAATATCACCAAGTTGTTTGAGGACAACCAAAGTGACCTCGAACTCGCCACTGAACAGGTGTATTTGACTCTTAATCTTTGCAGTAATGTCCGGTGTTTTCTTTAGTTGAGTGAGTATTTGGAGAGGGAACTTCCTAATGAGAAAGTCGCTGAGGTCAAACAAAAGGTGCGCCTTTATATTTTTTTGTTTCCGATTATTTTAAAATCTTTTAAAGGTCCAAGACAAATATCGGTACGTGGAGCAGCGTCGCCAAATTTTGCTTAAACATTGCGTGGAGGGACATGATCGCAACGAATGGAAGTTTTGTCAGGCGACAATGGACAACAAAAATTGAGTGAAGAGGAAATAAGAGCTTTTTAGGAGGCCATGATGCGCTTATAAGATTTTGGAGATATTTAATTTCAATGTATTATCTACTGAACATGTTTAATTGCATCGTCGACGTTTCTCACAATGTTTTTACAATTGGGTGCATTATTATGCACTAATTCATCGTCATAAATGTATGAAAAGTCCTTTTGAAGTTATCTTTTAACACAGATTTAATTAAATTTTGTATATAAACATTTCTTATTTGCTTTCTGTTCTATTCTTATAATACACAGATGGGAAATTACTATAGTCCACCTAAGCGAGTCGGTCCGAACCCTTAGTGAGTTGGTTTTGTTTTCTCGTAAATCAAAATATTTATGTAGCACTCGTTCTGGTGCTCCTCCGCCCAAATTGGTCATTAGGAAAGATAAAGATGTGCCGATACACCGAGTTAATGACCCGGTAGGCAGCGATTCGGGAGAAACCCTTTGCATTCGCATATGAAATTAAAAAGAAAAATGTTGTTTAAGATGAGCTTGCAGCTTCACATGGCAGGTATTCAAATTCTGACTGGCATATATTTAAATAAAATAAGCCACACTAATGTTTTCCGAATAAAATGAGACACATTTATGTGAATTCTAAATTTTTAAAATGTTCCAATTATGGTTCGGGATTCGGAACTGGGCAAAATAGATCTCAGAATCGGATTCTTCGACCCTGAAAACCATTTTAAAAGCTTTTTCTGTAAAAATTTTTTTATAATTTTTTCACTTTTTTGGGTGACGTAAACTACACAAGTACCAAATTTTATTTACTTTCAACAAATGTTAAATTGTCACAGAGTTGGCATAAACGCTAGCTTATTGGTTTCGCCGCAAAAAGAGTCAAATCATCCACAGCACCAACAGAACCAGCCACAAGAAGCCGGCACAGTGAGTGTTTCATACACTCCTGGTGAGCGCTCGCAGTGGATGGATGAGAATGACACTTAGGATTGATAAAAATTGAAAAAAAAAATTTTTTTTTGACTGTTTGTTTATTGTGGGGTGAAATGGCACAACTGGAAGACGGAACTCATTGAGAAAGTGAAAGTTGCGGTGGAATTCCCCGTGAACAAGTGAGCACTCTTCATTTGGTGAAATCACTTATTCTATTTCCTCGGCTTCTCTTTTTAATTTTAGTTTATTTCCCCGCTTTTCCAATTTCTCCTCTGTTTTAGTTTGTCCAGGATTTTCGCAAGGTGCACATCCGCGGTTTTTACCTCTTTGATCGGCAATTTTTTATTCGATGGCGCACTCGCGTGGACCCTGCAAATTCTGGCGCTTCGCATCCGGATTACAATGGTGCATATGTTATCACCCCGATGAGATTGGAGGGCACAGGGTGAGCCTTTTGATTCGAAGAGAAAATCCAAATTTTGTTTGTTTTAATCCATAATTTATTTTTGAGATCCGAATTATTTACTTTTCATAAAAGGCGAGAAACGCGTTAAACATATTTTTCACTCGTCCAATTTACAAGGCTTACAGAAAAATGTGAATAAAATGTCTATAACCCCTCAAACTGTTTAGAGTTGTAATTATGTTAACCGTGGATGGATTTCTAACGAATGTATCGAATCCGAATTGAAGAAGGGCAAGCAAATGCCGGAGTCCAGGCTCAAGGAATTAAATGCGGTCGTCAGAAGCACTGAAAAGGTCAGTCACAGTCGAATTGCTTTAATTTTTTCTCTGTCATTTTCAAAATTCAGGGCTCCTTTTTCACCAAAAATGAACCGGAAAAAGGCATTTGGGCATTCAAAGACTTGGAGGCAATGTCAAGACAATGCGGTGCATCTCCAATCATCGTGGACGCTGATTTCGAGTCGACCGAAAAGGAAGGGCCGATTGGCGGACAACAAATGTCATTCTACGAAATCAGCACTTCAGCTACATGGTCCAATGGTCGGTTGGTGCTAGAGTAGGCGGCGGACTAACCGTGGGTCCCGGTTTTCGGTTAGGCGGGTTTCGGCGTCGACGTTTTGGGGAGGGGGCGGGGCTGTACTCGATTTTCGGACCCTCAATTTCGGTTTCGGTTATTGGCCCAAAAAAACCCGTGTTTCGGTCCGATAACAATCGCCGCCTGCTCCTTTTGTTGTGTTTAAAAACGGTCATTCCTGCTTGAAATGGCATTGCCTCAACTTTTTTGAGCATAGTGAATTTTCAATAATTACATTAATTTAATAAAGGTTCAGGTTCGGCCTGACATTGGCGTTGCTTGGAATTTGGTCATTACAGTTTTTATGATGATGCAAAAAAGAAGATGACGCATTTTACTCGCTTTTATCATTGGTTTTGTGCTATTTGAATATAAATAAATGATCCGTATATCCGAAATAATTTTATTATTACATGAACAACATATAAGAAATTGTCCATAAGTAAAAAGAGAATTTAAGATAACGATAAAATATAATGTGAGGAAATGTAATAAAAACAACTGAATAGCTAACAAGGGAACAACCCAAAAGTTTGGGATGTTCCCTTGTAAACCATTTTTTGAGTACTAGTAGTAATAAATTAATTCGAGTCTTAATCCCACCTCCGGACCTCCCATGGGCTTTTCACCAACCTTTTTGCCTTCGAGGGTTCGCAGCTCCCATTTGCATGTCAATTATTGAATTCCGGTGCATTTGCCCCTTTTAGGTTCCGTCAGAAGGGCTGTCTGAAAATCTCTCGGTCGGCCCCCGTTTGTGGGATGGGCGTTTCGGGGAAGCCGAGGGAGCAACTGAACGAAAACACCGCCTTTGTGGACGGGTCACAAATTTACGGCTCCTCCTCCCGGGATTTGTGCGTTTACGCGGGTCCGTCCGTCTTTTGCCATTGGCTCTCCCCATTTATCCATTGTCATATCCTTCTCCCCCCCCCTCCAATTAGTCTAATGACTGTCTTTTAAAATGCCTTTTTATAACTTTTCATCTGTTATAGTGCCTATTTCTCGGTTTTTGTTGCCTCTTTTGCTTTCTCTATTCATCACTTCTCAGAATCGCCCGTTCACTCCAGTCAATGAACCTCGGATGGAGTGGCGACCGTCTCTTCCAAGAGGCGCGCAAAATTGTCGGGGCCGAGATTCAGGCCATCCACTACAAGGAATTCTTGCCCCGAGTGCTCGGCTCCACCTTCGATCGACTGGTCGGCCCTTACAACGCTTACGATGCCAACGCGGACCCTTCCGTTGCCAACGAATTCACCACAGCTGCTTATCGCTTCGGACATGGCATGATCTTGGTATGCCTTTTCTCCGTCCGTCGAGCCCTAATCTTAACTGATTGTGTCCGTTTAGGAGCAATACGCGCGACTGGCGGAGAATGGGCCCATTTCAGCGGGGCCTTTCCCATTTGGCGAAGGTAAATGCACTCGAAACGGCACGACCATCCAAATTCGAGCACATACAAGGTGTATTCAAATCACAAAAACTCGTCCATTTTTTTAACGTAAGAACTTCAATGGTCGAAAAAAGAAAAGGATTTTTTTAAAACTATTCCAAATATTGTAATACCTTTTTATTCAATAACTCAACTTTGCAGCATATTTGTTACCTGCTGTATTTTGGTCTGAGGGTTTTTTGGCCTAAAATGGGTACGGAACTAGCATAAGGTTTTAAAAAAACCAAAAAGCATCAAAGCAAATAATTATTTTTTTTTGAACTCATCCTTGACACCTAAAATGCCCAAATGATGATAATCAACAGGGTCGGTCTCGGTTCGGCGCGCTCATTTCGGCGCGAGCCAACTTTCAGACGCCATAACTTTTTTCTTTGTCATCCAAATTTCACAAAGTCGGTAGCGTTCGAAAGCGTTAAGTGTTTAGAAGGTATGAATAAGCTATTTCTAAGCGATCGACTAACTCTTAAAAAAGTTACAACTTTAAGAACAACAAAAAGTTGGAAAAAGTCGGAATTTTTGTAAATTTTTAATCATAACTTTTTTATAAGGGGGTAAATTTTTTTCAATTTTTGGAGGGCTAATAGAGATCACAAATAGCATTCGAATGACACTAAGTTTAAAGGATTTGGTTGACAAAGAAAAAAGTTATGGCGTCCGAAAGTTGGCTCGCGCCGAACTGAGCGCGCCGAACTGAGTGGTCCCGTAATCAACAGTGGTATTTGAAAGTTTTGCTATTTTATGTCTATTTTTGGTTCGCAGAAAGTGTGACAGATGTTTTACAAAAAAAGTTTCAATTATGCGCGTGCCATTTGTTTTCATCATTATTTTTGGAAACATTTAATTATTTCAGATTGGATTTTTCTATTTTGGTCGGATTTGAGAGCTGAAACTTGTTTTTTCTTAATCTTTTTTTTTTTATAATAATCATTTTTCATTATTTATGTTACTTTGTTTGGTTTTTTGTACGACTTTGACCACTTAGAGCAGTGAATTTCAGTTATACCCAAGCGAACTAACTGACAAATGAGTGAATTGCTTTTTTCCATGCATCTATTTTCACAGGATTTGCTATGGCCGAGTTTTTCATGCGGTTGACCGATGTATTCTTCTGTAGGAGAAAAAATCGAATTACTCGAAAACGACACCCCCCCCACCTCCCCCTCCCCTTCCACCACGACCATATGAGTGAGTGTACATAGAAATATCAAAGTGAAAAATGAACATAAAATAGAGAACAAAAGAGAGAGAGAGAGAGTACACTTTGTTTTCTCTGATTTAATTGGTTTCTTAAAAGGTAAAGCCCCGCCCCTTCCCCCCCTCCCCCCCCCCCCCCCTCCACTCAACTTGAGTTCCCCACGTTCACTCTTCATTCTTCTTTTTTTTTGCTTTCATTTTACTCCGTTCCCCGAAAAAATTGTTTGTTTTTTTTTTTTGCATTTTTTAGAGCAGTTTTATATAAAACATAATTACATCTCTGATAGTTTGTTAATTTTATTCTTTTAGATATTTTGACAATGTCTCGCCTGCTTTTTTCGCACAGTGCGTTTTTTACCAATTTAATAAAATTTGTTTTATTTTCGGATTTAATGTGAGAATGACTATTTCTTTTTGCATTCAGCGAATTTCCAAAATGTTTCGAGAGGTGCGGTTGTGTTGTCTTTAGGCGTTCGTCTCTTTTCTCGAGTTCTGACTGGGACAGCATCGTCGCCGCAACCGTTTGTTGGCATTAATCCGATGAATTTTCGCCGACTTTACCAAAGTTAGTGTGTTTTTGTGCACTTTTTATTTCTTAACAAATGGTTTAAAAGTTGTCCACTCCTCCATTTGGAAAAATGATAAATGAAGTTTTTGTGGTTTGGGAGATATAAAAAGGCAGGACAAAACATTTCCGAATAACAAAAACAAAAAGTTGTAAATTAAAGATAGGTTGGCCTGTCTCTTTTTACCAAGTAAAAAAGGTTAAGACGAGTTAATCATTTTGAATAGACATAAAAAAATTTGTTCATGAACATATTTTTCTCGGTTTAATGTGAGAATACTTGATTTTTTTATAATTGTTGCATTCAGCGAACGGTCAGAACCTCCCGCGTGGTACGGCTGCGTTGGCACGCACTGATTGTTTTGGGACTTTGGAGGACTATGCGTCGGACGGTCATCACCGACGCACTCTTTTGTTGGCAACAGTACGTGCAGTGTTCGTTGTGTTTCCCAAAGTTTGTGTAGTTTTGTGCATTTTATTTGGTACATTTTGTTTGTTAACAAATATTTGGTATTTAGAGATTGAATAGGCAGACAAAACATCGCCGAAAAAAGTGCTTAAAATTTTATGAAAGGCAAAAATAAAAGCAAATTTTTTTCCTATCTGAATTTTAACACAGCAACAATATAGACTAAATTCGAATATGAGACTTAAGAATAAGTGATGAGCGTTCACATTTGTCTCCTTCTAGCGATGGGCAGTCCACGGCAACGGCAACCACCGAAATGGCGAAGAAGGTTCTCTGTTTGACTTTGTGAGTGGTTGTATATTTGTATTTTTGCTATGTATCGGTGCATTTTAAAGGGAACCAATAATGTAATATGTGGGCAACTTTAAAAGGTCCCTTCAAGCTCAATCACAATTTGTTTTCGTGAGGTCAACAGTGTAAAACAAAAATTTAAATAAATTTTGAATTGGATTGAAATGGCTTGGAATAATTGTCAGATCATGACAGAAGACTTTATATTTCCTAAAAAATTGATTTTTTTTTTTGGATTTAGCCTGAGCTTCGCTCATTTTGTGAGCCTATCGTGTCGCCGCGTTCAATCGGCTTTTGCTTGTCGCACGGAGAAATTTTGTTGGTTTTACTATGATTTGAGTATATTACCATTAATAAATCTAATACAGACCGGCCTTATGTTCGTTGTATTTGATGTTTGGTTGCTTGGAATCACCCTCACCATGTTCGCCTTCAACCTGAAAATGTTCAATTCAATTGACAACAAGATCACTTCATGGATGCCAAATGGGAGGCCAATTCCAAAGCGAGGATGTCAAATGGAGGCCAATCCACAAGCGATGGATGCAAATGGGAGGCCAATTTCAAAGCCTCTCGAAGAAAGTATCCGATTGTTCGAGAGCATCAAGTCTCACTATAGGTGAAATGGTTACATTTTATGTTTTTCTGAATTGATTAACACTTTGAGGAGTCACCCAATGTTGTCTCAGACAGTGAGAAGAATAGGCCGTCTGGGTTATACCGATCTCTTGACACATAAATATTTATATCTTTTATAGTTTGCTTGGAGTAAGAAAACTTCTAAATAAGAGTTATCGCATATTTATTTAAATTTTGTTCTTTTTTTTTTGACATTTAATGTGATTTTCATTTGAAAGTTTTCACATAGCGTATTTAAATATATTTGGGCCTATTTCTGAGCAAAGCCGAATAGTATAAGACCATTTGATGGCGGAGGATGTGACGCTTTTTGAGTTATATTAAATATTTATTAAGTTAGTTTCGTTTCTGAATTCATGCATTTCTTTATAGAAATAGAATTGGCTGTACATGAGAAAAACCTAGTCATCTCATGATTAGGGCTCGGAAAAAAAAGGCACAAAAATCGCGAAAAAGGCAGAGAAATAGGCACTTAAAATTTTTTTTTCGCACATTTGTTCTGTGTTTTTTAATGCCAAAAAATTTTAAAGCAAATTTTTTCTATAAAAACTTTTCCATCACAAAAAGCTATGCAAAATATAAAAATTTTTGAAAATTATTAAAATGAGAATCTTTTTTGAGATTAAAATTATGGATAAAAAACAATTAAATTTTATGGGGCAAATTTTCTGAAAACTTCTCCATTCTCAGGGGAACTTTTTCAAAATGTTACTAGTAACCTTTGGGTCCTATATTTTTTGCAAATTTTTTCAAATTTTTTTTAATCTTTTAATGTTTAATCACTTCAGAATAATGGAAAAGCTTCAAAATTTTACTCTTAAAGCTACTTTGAATAAGTTTTTTCGAAGAAATTTGCCGTTTTTTGTGTTAAATTGCAATTACGGCGCTCAAATGGACTATTGTCATTTCGAGCGCCTGTGGGTCATTTCACCGACACAGGCATTTCGACCGGTTTTTTCCTTCCATTTGTGGTCACAAATTGCTGAATTGTATCCTATAAACACATGATTCGCCATTTATTTGTTCTTTTTTAAGTGATTTAACATTAAAGATAAAAAAAATTTGCAAAAAATATAGACCCAAAGTTACTAGTACCTTCAAAATTTGAAAGGTTAAGGCGTTAGTTGCAAAGAGCCCTTTGAATTTTGAAAGCCATAGGGGACCCTTTTGTTTTTTTTTACATTTTTTTTTTTTTTGTTTTGTTTTTAACTCCTCAAAAATGTCTTCATAAGTTTTTGAGTTTGCCGGCTACGAATGTATTTTTTTATTTTGACCAACTTAAAAATTAAAAAAAAAATTCTAAAAAACAAAAGTGTCCCCCCTATGGCTTCTCTTTGCACTAGCGCCGGTTAATTAAGGGGCTTTTTTTCATTTTTTATAGCACTTTTATTAGAAAAGACCTGTGTGATGTAAATCATTTGGCACAATTAGTCCTTTTTTCTGTACAACGATTTTGGTACATTATAACGACACAATGGCTTTTCAACTCGTCGCAATTTCATTCCTGACGACACAATGGGCAGGCGGCTTTTTGTCCACTTTGCGTATTGTCCATTTCACAATGCAAACCATGTGAACGGATGTTTGCACTGGGCCCGCACCTGGCAGAAAAACATGCGTTCGTCGTCCCTCTTGAAACCCTCTTCCCTCCCTAAAATTTGTCTTTGTTTAGCCGAGGTACTTTTAGTATGTCATGGAAATAAGCCTGCTCATTGCGAGGACTTATATTTAACTAGTTTTTGAGATAGTTTGTTGCTTCCCTTCGGGTGCCCTGGCCCTCTGGGTTTTTTAAAAGCAGTTCTCCCAGTTATTAAAAACCCAACAAAAAAAAGGTATAGTGTTCGGCGGTGTCCACCTAGACTAAGGCTTGGAAAAAATGGATAATGTAAAATGATATAAAAACATACCAACGAGCATTCGTCACCCGGAATTTGCAGTCCAGCAACAGGTTCGAACGGCGTCCCTGCAAATGCCACATGCGTCCCCTTTGCCGTCCCCCAAACGCCATGAGCCGACAATGTCCAACCGTTTAATATGACCTAAAAAACGCCCTATATTTAAAAATTCAAAAAAAAAAAAAAATCAAAGAGATGTGATTAAGTCCCAAAAATTGTTCGGAATTAAAACCCATCGCAGAGACAAGAAAAAAATATTTTTTGAATACTTTAGCATTTTTTTCCGTTATTTTTCAATAACGCAACGATTAGAAAAATATATAATTCTTCTAAAAATTATTTAAAAAACCTTAAGCCTTGTTTAGAGGGCAATTCACGGCCCTTTCGCCCAATGCGTTTCCATTGGTCCACAAAGGGCGAAGAGAACGGCAGCGAATGGACGAAGAAGGCGAAAGGAGTGTGGAAGGTTGTCTCTGAAAATATTTTAAAAAAATGAAAAACCACCACAACAACAAAAAAAATATATTCATTGAAAAATTAGACTCGAATGCATTGTTTTAGATGTCCAATCAATTAGAAAAAAAAAACACCCATTTTTGTTTGTAAATCACCGATGCTATTTACGTGAGGAATTGTTGTTGGCAAATGCTCCTTCAACAGACGAGCTAAAATAACTTTCGTAAATTAAAAATTTACAAATTTTAACACCCAGGGACGACGACAGGGATGAAGTGTCACCAACCAAATCGTTGTCAGCCCAAATTGCTATAATTTTGAAAATATATGCACAAAGTTTATTCGATTAGCTATAAAATTTGTAGCCAGTTTGTTTTTTGGGTTCGCTAATTTACAATTTTTGACACACAATATTTTAAAAGATATTTTGGTTCACATAGCCTAGGTTTTAGGCCTAAAATTTTTTTTTTTTTTTGCAGTTTTAGCCGAGGAGTTTAGTCTTAATTTTTCTGACCAATTTCTATTGATTAATTTCTTGAGGTGCCCCGACATTTGCGGTCTTGACTTTTGCGGCCCGACTTTTGCGGTTATGTCCCAAAATGTCTTCAAATTTATGTTGCTTTAATCCTAAAATACCTTGAATGGATTAATAATGGAGCCAAAAACATTTTTGGCTTTTACCTAATTCATTGGGGTGTTTTCATATTAACAATTTTTTTTTTCAAAAATCTCCAAAAACGCAATCTCGGAACAAAATTCATATATTAGCCTCTATCAAACCTTTTGAAAGCACTTGGGATTACAAGCACCACTAAATTCGAAGACTTTTTGGACATAGACCGCAAAAGTCGGGCCGCAAATGTCGGGGCCGCAAAAGTCAAAACCGCAAATGTCGGACACGTCTTGAAGACTTTTTTGGCATGCTTTAGTAGGATATGGCCCAACAAAATTTTTTTTTTTCAAAATTTTCCAACCGCGAAAGCTCATGAAGGCTTTCATGCAGGCTTCCGTTGCTGATCCCTCCACCTTCGGCGCCCGCCCAGTTCGTGCGCGTCCATTGGTTTGCTCCAATCGATGCTCATCGGTTGCCTGGGGCTTGGGAGGACTGACGCGGCGAGCTAGATAAGAAATTTTCAAAAAATGTATTAGCCCAAGATAGAATAATTTCCGAGTTTATTCCTCCCCCTTCCCTCCGACTTTTATTTTTTGGTGCATTTTATTTGCTTTGTGACACCCTGCATCAAGAATTTACTTTTGTTTTGATACTTAGTGCAAAATAGTCTTTTAGTAAAAAAGGGTCACAAACCCAGGAAGTTCCACATTTTGTTTTTCTTGAATAGATTTTGGAATATGCATTAGGTTGGTGCGTCATTTTTTTTTTTTTCAAATTTTTAAAACCATAGGGGGACCTTTTGTTTTTTTTCGTAAAATTTTTTTAATTTTGGCCAAAGTAAGTCATATCATTATTACGCTATCAAAAACCCAAAATAAATAAATTTGTCAAAAAAATCAAAAGGGTCCCCGA
>JBDPZO010000643.1:0-43167 GCA_039877585.1 Heterodera filipjevi | reverse complement strand
TTACTCTTGAATTCAAAAATGCCCCCCAAATCCGTAAAATGTGATTCCTTTTTTGTTTTTGAAATTTCTTAGACAGTAAAAATAGTGCAGGGAAGGGGTGGGTTAGACGACATGAGAAAGAAAAGTGCCGCACCCTATGGGATATTATGTTTCATATTTTCACTAAACAACAAAATTTCAGTCGAAGGTTGACACTTTGTGGTCCAAATAAGGTACTGACTTTCCGCGCCTCGCGTGGACACAATTTTGGAACTGTCCTGCCTCACGGTGGGACTTAAAAGAAACTGTTTGTTAAATTTTGAATTCAAAAAATGCCACCAATCACGTAAATTTGATTCCTTTTTTGTTTTTGAAATTTCTTTAGACAGTAAAATAGTGCAGGGAAGGGGGTGGGTTAGACACATGAGAAAGAAAAAGTCCGCACCCTATGGGATATTTATGTTTCATTTTTTCACTAAACAACAAAATTTCAGTCGAAGGTTGACACTTTGTGGTCCAAATAAGGTACTTGACTTTCCGCGCCTCGCGTGGACACAAATTTTGGAACTGTCCTGCCTCACGGTGGGACTAAAAAGAACTGTTTGTTAAATTTTGAATTCAAAAAATGCCACCCATAGAAATTTGATCACGTAAAAGTGATTTCTTTTTGTTTTTGTGCCGCACCCTATGGGATATTTTATGTTTCATATTTTCACTAAACAACAAAATTTCAGTCGAAGGTTGACACTTTGTGGTCAAATAGTACTTGGACTTTCCGCGCCTCGCGTGGACACAAATTTTGGAACTGTCCTGCCTCACGTGGGACTTAAAAAGAACTGTTGTTTTAAATTTGAATTCAAAAAATGCCACCAAATCACGTAAATTGATTCCTTTTTTGTTTTTGAAATTTTTTAGACAGTAAAATAGTGCAGGGAAGGGTGGGTTAGACGACATGAGAAAAAAAAAGTGCCGCACCTATATATTTATGTTTCATATTTCACTAAACAACAAAATTTCAGTCAGGTTGACACTTTGTGGTCCAATAAGTACTTGGACTTTCCGCGCCTCGCGTGGACACAAATTTTGGAACTGTCCTCCTCACGGTGGGACTTAAAAGAACTGTTTGTTAAATTTTGAATTCAAAAAATGCCACCCAATAAATTTGATCACGTAAATGGATTCCTTTTTGTTTTTGAAATTTCTTTAGACAGAAAAATAGTGACGGGAAGGGGGGGGTTAGACGACTGAAAAAGAAATTGCCGCACCCTATGGGATATTTATGTTTCATATTTTCACTAAACAACAAATTTCAGTCGAGTTGACACTTTGTGGTCAAATAAGGTACTTGGACTTTCCGCGCCTCGCGTGGACACAATTTTGGAACTGTCCTGCCTCACGGTGGGACTTAAAAAGAACTGTTTGTTAATTTGAATTCAAAAAATGCCACCCAAATCACGTAAAATGTGATTCTTTTTTGTTTTTGAAATTTCTTTAGACAGTAAAATAGTGCAGGAAGGGGTGGGTTAGACGACATGAGAAAAGAAAAGTGCCGCACCCTATGGGATATTTTGTTTCATATTTTCACTAAACAACAAAATTTCAGTCAGGTTGACACTTGTGGGTCCAATAAGGTACTTGGACTTTCCGCGCCTCGCGTGGACACAAATTTTGGAACTGTCCTGCCTCACGTGGGGACTTAAAAAGAACTGTTTGTTAAATTTTGAATTCAAAAATGCCACCCATAAAATTGATCACGTAAAATGTATTCCTTTTTTGTTTTTGAAATTTCTTAGACAGAAAAAATAGTGACGGGAAGGGGGTGGGTTAGACGACATGAAAAAAAAAGTGCCGCACCCTATGGGATATTTATGTTCATATTTTCACTAAACACAAATTTCAGTCGAAGGTTGACACTTTGTGTCAAATAAGGTACTTGGACTTTCCGCGCCTCCCGTGGCACAAATTTTGGAACTGTCCTGCCTCACGGTGGGACTTAAAAAGAACTGTTTGTTAAATTTTGAATTCAAAAAATGCCACCCAATCACGTAAATTTGATTCCTTTTTGTTTTTGAAATTTCTTAGACAGTAAAAATAGTGCAGGGAAGGGGGTGGTTACGACATGAGAAAGAAGTGCCCACCTATGGGATATTATGTTTTCATATTTTCACTAAACAACAAAATTTCAGTCGAAGTTGACACTTTGTGGTCAAATAAGGTACTTGGACTTTCCGCGCCTCCGTGGACACAAATTTTGGAACTGTCCTGCCTCACGGTGGGACTTAAAAGAACTGTTTGTTAAATTTGAATTCAAAAATGCCACCCAATCACGTAAATGTGATTCCTTTTTTGTTTTTGAAATTTCTTTAGACAGTAAAAATAGTGCAGGGAAGGGGGTGGTTAGACGACATGAGAAAAGAAAAAGTGCCGCACCCTATGGGATATTTATGTTTCATATTTTCACTAAACAACAAATTTCAGTCGAAGGTTACTTTGTGGTCAAATAGGTACTTGACTTTCCGCGCCTCCGTGGACACAAATTTTGGAACTGTCCTGCCTCACGTGTGACTTAAAAAGAACTGTTTTTTAAATTTTGAATTCAAAAAATGCCACCCAAATCACGTAAAATGTGATTCTTTTTGTTTTTGAAATTCTTTAGACAGTAAAAATAGTGCAGGGAAGGGGGTGGGTAGACGACATGAGAAAAGAAAAGTGCCGCCCCCTATGGGATATTTAGTTTCATATTTTCACTAACACAAAATTTCAGTCGAAGTTGACACTTTGTGGTCAAATAAGGTACTTGACTTTCCGCGCCTCCGTGGACACAAATTTTGGAACTGTCCTGCCTCACGGTGGGACTTAAAAGAACTGTTTGTTAAATTTGATTTCAAAAAATGCCACCCAATCACGTAAAGGTGATTCCTTTTTGTTTTTAATTTCTTTAGACAGTAAAAATAGTGCAGGGAAGGGGTGGTTAGACGACATGAGAAAAAAAAAAGTGCCGCACCCTATGGGATATTTATGTTTCATATTTTCACTAAACAACAAATTTCAGTCGAAGTTGACACTTTGTGGTACAATAAGGTACTTGGACTTTCCGCGCCTCGTGGACACATTTTTGGAACTGTCCTGCCTCACGGTGGGACTAAAAAGAACTGTTTGTTAAATTTTGATTCAAAAAATGCCACCCAATCACGTAAAATGTGATCCTTTTTTGTTTTTGAAATTTCTTTAGACATAAATAGTGCAGGGAAGGGGTGGGTTAGACGACATGAGAAAAGAAAAGTGCCGCACCTAGGGATATTTATGTTTCATATTTTCACAAAACAAATTTCAGTCGAAGGTTGACACTTGTGGTCCAAATAGGTACTTGACTTTCCGCGCCTCGCGTGGACACAAATTTGGAACGTCCTGCCTCAGCGTGGACTTAAAAGAACTGTTTGTTATTTTGAATTCAAAAAATGCCACCAAATCACGTAAAATGTGATTCCTTTTTTGTTTTTGAAATTTCTTTAGACAGTAAAAATAGTGCAGGGAGGGGGTGGTTAGACGACATGAGAAAGAAAAAGTGCCGCACCCTATGGGATATTTATGTTTCATATTTTCACTAAACAACAAATTTCAGTCGGGTTGACACTTTGTGGTCCAAATAAGGTACTTGGCTTTCCGCCCTCGCGTGGACACAAATTTTGGAACTGTCCTGCCTCACGGGGAACTAAAAAGAACTGTTTGTTAAATTTGAATTCAAAAAATGCCACCCAATAAAATTGATCACGTAAATGTATTCCTTTTTTGTTTTTGATTTCTTTAGACAGAAAAAATAGTGAAGGGAGGGGGTTTAGACCATGAAAAAGAAGTGCCGCACCCTATGGGATATTTATGTTTCATATTTTCACTAAACAACAAAATTTCAGTCGAAGGTTGACACTTTGTGGTCAAATAAGGTACTTGGACTTTCCGCGCCTCGCTTGGACACAAATTTTGGAACTGTCCTCCTCACGGTGGGACTTAAAAGAACTGTTTGTTAAATTTTGAATTCAAAATGCCACCCAAATCACCGTAAAATGTGATTCCTTTTTTGTTTTTGAAATTTCTTTAGACAGTAAAATGCGGGAAGGGGGTGGGTTAGACGACATGAGAAAGAAAAATGCCGCACCCTATGGGATATTTATGTTTTTCAATTTCACTAACACTCTTCATGTTCGTAAGGTTGACACTTTGTGGTAAAATAAGGTACTTGGACTTTCCGCGCCTCCGTGGACACAATTTTGGAACTTCTCCTGCCTCACGGTGGGACTTAAAAAGAACTGTTTGTTAAATTTTGAATTCAAAAAATGCCACCCAAATACGCACGTAAAGTGATTCCTTTTTTTTGAATTCTTTAGACAGTAAATAGTGCAGGAAGGGGTGGTTTTAGACACATAGAAAAGAAAAAGTGCCGCCACCCTATGGATATTTAGTTCATTTTTCACTAAACACAAAATTTCAGTCGTAAGTGACCTTGTGTCCAAATAGGACTTGGACTTCCGCGCCTCGCGTGGACAAATTTGGAAACTGTCCTGCCTCACGGTGGGACTAAAAAGAACTGTTTGTTAAATTTGAATTCAAAAAATGCCACCCATAAAATTTGATCACGTAAAATGTGATTCCTTTTTTGTTTTTGAATTTTCTTTAGACAGAAAAAATAGTGAAGGGAAGGGGGGGGTAGACGACATGAGAAAGAAGTGCCGCACCCTATGGGATATTTATTTTCATATTTCACTAAACAACAAAATTTCAGTCGAAGGTTGACACTTTGGTCAAATAAGGTACTTGGACTTTCCGCGCCTCCGTGGACACAATTTTGAACTGTCCTGCCTCACGGTGGGACTTAAAAAGAACTGTTTGTTAAATTTGAATTCAAAAAATGCCACCCAATCACGTAAAATGTGATTCCTTTTTTGTTTTTGAAATTTCTTTAGACAGTAAAATAGTGCAGGGAGGGTGGGTTAGACGACATGAGAAAAGAAAAGTGCCGCCACCCTATGGGATATTTATGTTTCATATTTCACTAACCACAAATTTCAGTCGAGGTTGACACTTTGTGGTCCAAATAAGGTACTTGGACTTTCCGCGCCTCGCGTGGACACAAATTTTGGAACTGTCCTGCCTCACGTGGGACTTAAAAGAAGTGTTGTTAAATTTTGAATTCAAAAAATGCCACCCAATAATTTGATCACGTAAAATGTGTATCCTTTTTGTTTTTTGAAATTTCTTTAGACATAAAAATAGTGAAGGGAAGGGGGTGGGTTAGACGACATGAGAAAGAAAGTGCCGCACCCTATGGGATATTTATGTTTCATATTTTCACTAAACACAAAATTTCAGTCGAAGGTTGACACTTTGTGGTCAAATAAGGTACTTGGACTTTCCGCCCTCCGTGGACACAAATTTTGGAACTGTCCTGCCTCACGGTGGGACTTAAAAAGAACTGTTGTTAAATTTTGAATTCAAAAAATGCCACCCAATCACGTAAAATGTGATTCCTTTTTTGTTTTTGAAATTTCTTTAGACAGTAAAAATAGTGCAGGGAAGGGGGTGGTTAACGACAATGAAAAAGAGTGCCGCACCCTATGGGATTTTATTTTTCATATTTTCACTAAACACAAAATTTCAGTCGAAGGTTGACACTTTGTGGTCCAATAAGGTACTTGACTTTCCGCGCCTCCGTGGACACAAATTTTGGAACTGTCCTGCCTCACGGTGGGACTTAAAAAGAACTGTTTGTTAAATTTGAATTCAAAAAATGCCACCACAAATCACGTAAAATGTGATTCCTTTTTTGTTTTTGAAATTTCTTTAGACAAAAAATAGTGCAGGGAAGGGGGTGGGTTAGACGACATGAGAAAAGAAAAGTGCCGCACCCTATGGGTATTTGTTTCATATTTTCACTAAACAACAAATTTCAGTCGAAGGTTGACACTTTGTGGTCAATAAGGTACTTGACTTTCCGCGCCTCGTGGGACACAAATTTTGGAACTGTCCTGCCTCACGGTGGGACTTAAAGAACTGTTTGTTAATTTGAATTCAAAAAATGCCACCCAAACAGTAAAATGTGATTCCTTTTTTGTTTTGAAATTTCTTTAGACAGTAAAATAGTGCAGGGAAGGGTGGGTTAACGACATGAAAAAGAAAAAGTGCCCACCCTATGGGATATTTATGTTTCATATTTTCACTAAACAACAAATTTCAGTCGAGTTGACACTTTGTGGTCAAATAAGGTACTTGGACTTTCCGCGCCTCCGTGGACACAAATTTTGGAACTGTCCTGCCTCACGGTGGGACTTAAAAGAACTGTTTGTTAAATTTGAATTCAAAAAATGCCACCCAAAGCACGTAAAATGTGATTCCTTTTTGTTTTTGAAATTCTTTAGACGTAAAATAGTGCAGGAGGGGGGTTAGACGACATGAGAAAAAAAAGTGCGCACCCCTATGGGATATTTATGTTTCATATTTTCACTAAACAACAAAATTTCAGTCGAGGTTGACACTTTGTGGTCAAAAAGGTACTTGGACTTTCCCGCCCTCCGTGGACACAAATTTTGGAACTGTCCTGCCTCACGGTGGGACTTAAAGAACTGTTTGTTAAATTTGAATTCAAAAAATGCCACCCAATCACGTAAAATGTGATTCCTTTTTGTTTTTTGAAATTTCTTTAGACAGAAAATAGTGCAGGGAAGGGTGGGTTGACGACGAGAAAGAAAAAGTGCCGCACCCTATGGGATATTTATGTTTCTATTTTCACTAAACACAAAATTTCAGTCGAAGGTTGACACTTTGTGGTCCAAATAAGGTACTTGACTTTCCGCGCCTCGCGTGACACAATTTTGGAACTGTCCTGCCTCAGGTGGGACTTAAAAAGAACTGTTTGTTAAATTTTGAATTCAAAAAATGCCACCCAAATCACGTAAAATGTGATTCTTTTTTGTTTTTGAAATTTCTTTAGACAGTAAAAATAGTGCAGGGAAGGGGGTTAGACGACATGAGAAAAGAAAAGTGCCGCACCCTATGGGATATTTATGTTTCATATTTCACTAAACAACAAAATTTCAGTCAGGTTGACACTTTGTGGTCCAAATAAGGTACTTGGACTTTCGCCCTCGCGTGGACACAAATTTTGGAACTGTCCTGCCTCACGGTGGACTTAAAAGAACTGTTTGTTAAATTTTGAATTCAAAAAATGCCACCCAAAAATTGATCACGTAAAATGTGATTCCTTTTTTGTTTTTGAATTTCTTTAGACGAAAAAATAGTGAAGGGAAGGGTGGGTAGACGACATGAGAAAGAAGTGCCGCACCCTATGATATTTATGTTTCATATTTTCACTAAACAACAAATTTCAGTCGAAGGTTGACACTTGCTGGTGGTCCAAATAAGGTACTTGGACTTTCCGCGCCTCCGTGACACAATTTTGGAACTGTCCTGCCTCACGGTGGGACTTAAAAGAACTGTTTGTTAAATTTTGACAAAAATGCCACCCAAAATCACGTAAAATTGATTCTTTTTTGTTTTTGAAATTTCTTTAGACAGTAAAATAGTGCGGAAGGGGGTGGGTTAACGACATGAGAAAAGAAAAAGTGCCGCACCCTATGGGATATTATGTTTCTATTTTCACTAAACAACAAATTTCAGTCGAAGGTTGACACTTTGTGGTCAAATAAGGTCACTGGACTTTCCGCGCCTCCGTGGACACAAATTTTGGAACTGTCCTGCCTCACGGTGGGACTTAAAAAGAACTGTTTGTTAAATTTGAATTCAAAAAATGCCACCCAAATCACGTAAAATGTGATTCCTTTTTTGTTTTTGAATTTTCTTTAGACAGTAAAAATAGTGCAGGAAGGGGGTGGGTTAGACGACATGAGAAAAGAAAAAGTGCCGCACCCTTGGAATATTTATGTTTCATATTTTCACTAAACAACAAATTTCAGTCGAAGGTTGACACTTTGTGGTCAAAAATAGGTACTTGACTTTCCGCGCCTCGCGTGGACACAATTTTGGAACTGTCCTGCCTCCCGGTGGGACTTAAAAAGAACTGTTTGTTAAATTTTGAATTCAAAAATGCACCCCAATAAATTGATCACGTAAAATGTGATTCCTTTTTTGTTTTTGAAATTTCTTTAGACAGAAAAAAGTAGGGAGGGGGTGGGTTAACGACATGAGAAAAGAAGTGCCGCACCCTATGGGATATTTATGTTTCATATTTTCACTAAACAACAAATTTCAGTCGGGTTGACACTTTGTGGTCCAAATAAGGTACTTGGACTTTCCGCGCCTCCGTGGACACAAATTTTGGAACTGTCCTGCCTCACGTGGGACTTAAAAAGACTGTTTGTTAAATTTTGAATTCAAAAATGCCACCCAAATCACGTAAGTGATTCCTTTTGTTTTTGAAATTTCTTTAGACAAAAAATAGTCAGGAAGGGGGTGGTTAGACGACATGAGAAAAGAAAGTGCCGCACCCTATGGGATATTATGTTTCATATTTTCACTAAACACAAAATTTCAGTCAGGTTGACACTTTGTGGTCCAAATAAGTACTGGACTTCGCGCCTCGCGTGGACACAAATTTTGGAACTGTCCTGCCTCACGGTGGGACTTAAAAAGAACTGTTTGTTAAATTTTGAATTCAAAAAATGCCACCCAATAAATTTGATCACGTAAATGTGTTCCTTTTTGTTTTTGAAATTTCTTTAGACAAAAAATGTGAGGGAAGGGGGTGGGTTAGACGACATGAAAAAGAAGTCCGCACCCTATGGGATATTTATGTTTCATATTTTCACTAAACAACAAAATTTCAGTCGAAGTTGACACTTTGTGGTCCAAATAAGGTACTTGGACTTTCCGCGCCTCCGTGGACACAAATTTTGGACCTGTCCTGCCTCACGGTGGGACTTAAAAAGAACTGTTTGTTAAATTTGAATTCAAAAATGCCACCCAATCACGTAAAATGTTTTCCTTTTTTGTTTTTTGAAATTTCTTTAGACAGTAAAAATGTGCAGGGAAGGGGTGGGTTAGACAACATGAGAAAGAAAAAGTGCCGCACCCATGATATTATGTTTCATATTTTCACTAAACAAAATTCAGTCAGGTTGACACTTTGTGGTCCAAATAAGGTACTTGGACTTTCCGCGCCTCGCGTGGACACAAATTTTGGAACGTCCTGCCTCACGGTGGGACTTAAAAAGAACTGTTTGTTAAATTTTGAATTCAAAATGCCACCCAATAAATTGATCACGTAAAATGTGATCCTTTTTTGTTTTTGAAATTTCTTTAGACAGTAAAAATATGCAGGAAGGGGGTGGGTAGACGACATGAAAAAGAAAAAGTGCCGCACCCATGGGATATTATGTTTCATATTTTCACTAAACAACAAAATTTCAGTCCAGGGTTGACACTTTGTGGTCCAAATAGGTACTTGGACTTTCCGCCCCTCGCGTGGACACAAATTTTGGAACTGTCCTGCCTCACGGTGGGACTTAAAAAAACTGTTTGTTAATTTTGAATTCAAAAAATGCCACCCAATAAATTTGATCACGTAAAGTGATTCCTTTTTTGTTTTTGAAATTTCTTTAGACAGAAAAATAGTGCAGGAAGGGGTGGGTTGACGACATGAGAAAAGAAGTGCCGCACCCTATGGGATATTTATGTTTCATATTTTCACTAAACAACAAAATTTCAGTCAAGGTTGACACTTGTGGTCCAAATAAGGTACTTGGACTTTCCGCGCCTCGCGTGGACACAAATTTTGGAACTGTCCTGCCTCACGGTGGGACTTAAAAAGAACTGTTTGTTAAATTTGAATTCAAAAAATGCCACCCAAATCACGTAAATGTGATTCCTTTTTTGTTTTGAAATTTCTTTAGACAGTAAAAATAGTGCAGGGAAGGGTGTTAGACACATGAGAAAAGAAAGTGCCGCACCCTATGGGATATTTGTTTCATATTTTCACTAACACAAAATTTCAGTCGAAGGTTGACACTTTGTGGTCCAAATAAGGTACTTGACTTTCCGCGCCTCGCGTGGACACAAATTTTGGAACTGTCCTGCCTCACGGTGGGACTTAAAAGAACTGTTTGTTAAATTTTGAATTCAAAAATGCCACCCAAATCACGTAAAATGTGATTCTTTTTTTGTTTTTGAAATTTCTTAGACAGTAAAAATAGTGCAGGAAGGGGTGGTTAGACGACATGAGAAAAGAAAAGTGCCGCCCTATGGGATATTTATGTTTCATATTTTCACTAAACAACAAAATTTCAGTCAGGTTGACACTTTGTGGTCCAAATAAGGTACTTGGACTTTCGCCCCGCGTGGACACAAATTTTGGAACTGTCCTGCCTCACGGTGGGACTTAAAAGAACTGTTTGTTAATTTTAATTCAAAAATGCCACCCAAAAATTGATCACGTAAAATGTGATTCCTTTTTG
The DNA here is from genome assembly GCA_039877585.1 of Heterodera filipjevi. Taxonomy (NCBI): domain Eukaryota; kingdom Metazoa; phylum Nematoda; class Chromadorea; order Rhabditida; family Heteroderidae; genus Heterodera; species Heterodera filipjevi. The sequence goes on along the minus strand of JBDPZO010000643.1, from coordinate 32,728 downwards.
TTTTTTGAAATTTCTTTAGACAGAAAAAATAGTGAAGGGAAGGGGGTGGGTTAGACGACATGAGAAAGAAAGTGCCGCACCCATGGGATATTTATGTTTCATATTTTCACTAAACAACAAATTTCAGTCGAAGGTTGACACTTTGTGGCAAATAAGTACTTGGACTTTCCGCGCCTCCGTGGACACAAATTTTGGAACTGTCCTGCCTCACGGTGGGACTTAAAAGAACTGTTTGTTAAATTGAATTCAAAAAATGCCACCCAATCACATAAAATGTGATTCCTTTTTTGTTTTTGAAATTTCTTTAGACAGTAAAATAGTGAGGGAAGGGGTGGGTTAGACGACATGAGAAAAGAAAAGTGCCGCACCCTATGGGATATTTGTTTCATATTTTCACTAAACAACAATTTCAGTCCAGGTTGACACTTTGTGGTCCAAATAAGGTACTTGGACTTTCCGCGCCTCGCGTGGACACAATTTTGGAACTGTCCTGCCTCACGGTGGGACTAAAAAAGAACTGTTTGTTAAATTTTGAATTCAAAAAATGCCACCCAATAAATTATCACGTAAAATGTGATTCCTTTTTTGTTTTTGAAATTTCTTTAGACAGAAAAATGGTGCAGAAGGGGTGGTTAGACGACATGAAAAAGAAAGTGCCGCACCCTAGGGATATTTATGTTTCATTTTTCACTAAACACAAAATTTCAGTCCGGTTGACACTTTGTGGTCAAATAAGGTACTTGGACTTTCCGCGCCTCCGTGGACACAAATTTTGGAACTGTCCTGCCTCACGGTGGGACTTAAAGAACTGTTTGTTAATTTTGAATTCAAAAATGCCACCCAATAAAATTGATCACGTAAATGTGATCCTTTTTTTTTTTTGAAATTTCTTTAGACAGAAAAAATAGTGCAGGAAGGGGGGGTGGGTTAGACGACATAGAAAAGAAAGTGCCGCACCCTATGGGATATTTATGTTTCATATTTTCACTAAACAACAAATTTCAGTCCAAGTTGACACTTTGTGGTCAAATAAGGTACTTGGACTTTCCGCGCCTCGCGTGGACACAAATTTTGGAACTGCCTGCCTACGGGGGGACTTAAAAAGAACTGTTTGTTAAATTTTGAATTCAAAAATGCCACCCAAATCACGTAAAATGTGATTCCTTTTTTGTTTTTGAAATTTCTTTAGACAGTAAAATATGCAGGAGGGGGGGGGTTTGACGACATGAAAAAGAAAGTGCCGCACCCTATGGGATATTTATGTTTCATATTTTCACTAACACAAAATTTCAGTCCAGGTTGACACTTTGTGGTCCAAATAAGGTACTTGGACTTTCCGCGCCTCGCGTGGACACAAATTTTGGAACTGTCCTGCCTCACGGTGGGACTTAAAAAGAACTGTTTGTTAAATTTTGAATTCAAAAAATGCCACCCAATAAATTTGATCACGTAAAATGTGATTCCTTTTTTTTTTTGAAATTCTTTAGACAGAAAAAATAGTGAAGGGAAGGGGGTGGGTTAGACGACATGAGAAAGAAGTGCCGCCCCCTATGGGTTTTATGTTTCATATTTTCACTAAACAACAAAATTTCAGTCGAAGTGACACTTTGTGGTCAAATAAGGTACTTGGACTTTCCGCGCCTCCGTGGACACAAATTTTGGAACTGTCCTGCCTCACGGTGGGACTTAAAAAGAACTGTTTGTTAAATTTGAATTCAAAAAATGCCACCAACAAATCACGTAAAATGTGATTCCTTTTTTGTTTTTGAAATTTCTTTAGACAGTAAAATAGTGCAGGGAAGGGGTGGTTAGACGACATGAGAAGAAAAAGTGCCGCACCCTATGGATATTTGTTCATATTTTCACTAAACAACAAAATTTCAGTCCAGGGTTGACACTTTGTGGTCCAAATAAGGTACTTGGACTTTCCGCGCCTCGCGTGGACACAAATTTTGGAACTTCCTGCCTCACGGTGGGACTTAAAAAGAACTGTTTGTTAAATTTTGAATTCAAAAAATGCCACCCAATATACACGTAAAATGTGATTCCTTTTGTTTTTGAATTTCTTTAGACAGTAAAATAGTGCAGGGAGGGGTGGGTTAGACGACATAGAAAAGAAAAAGTGCCGCACCCTATGGGATATTTATGTTTCATATTTTCACTAACACAAAATTTCAGTCGAGGTTGCCACTTTGTGTCCAAATAAGGTACTTGGACTTTCCGCGCCTCGCGTGGACACAAATTTGGAACTGTCCTGCCTCACGGGGACTTAAAAAGAACTGTTTGTTAATTTTGAATTCAAAAAATGCCACCCAATAAATTGATCACGTAAATGTGATTCCTTTTTTGTTTTTGAAATTTCTTTAGCAGAAAAATAGTGCAGGGAAGGGGTGGGTTAGACGACATGAGAAAGAAGTGCCGCACCCTATGGGATATTTATGTTTCATATTTTCACTAAACAACAATTTCAGTCCAGGTTGACACTTTGTGGTCAATAAGGTACTTGGACTTTCCGCGCCTCCGTACACAAATTTTGGAACTGTCCTGCCTCACGGTGGGACTTAAAAAGACTGTTTGTTAAATTTGAATTCAAAAAATGCCACCCAAATCACGTAAAATGTGATTCCTTTTTTGTTTTTGAAATTTCTTTAGACAGTAAAAATAGTGCAGGGAAGGGGGTGGGTTGACGCCATGAGAAAGAAAAAGTGCCGCACCCTATGGGATATTTATGTTCATATTTTCACTAAACACAAAATTTCAGTCGAAGTTGACACTTTGTGGTCCAAATAAGGTACTTTCTTCCGCCCTCGCGTGGACACAAATTTTGGAACTGTCCTGCCTCACGGTGGGACTTAAAAAGAACTGTTTGTTAAATTTTGAATTCAAAAATGCCACCCAATCACGTAAATGTGATTCCTTTTTTGTTTTTGAAATTTCTTTAGACAGTAAAATAGTGCAGGGAGGGTGGTTAGACGACATGAGAAAAAAGAAAGTGCCGCACCCTATGGGATATTTATGTTTCATATTTTCACTAAACAACAAATTTCAGTCCAGGGTTGACACTTTGTGGTCCAAATAGGTACTTGGACTTTCGCCCTCGCGTGGACACAAATTTTGGAACTGTCCTGCCTCACGGTGGGACTTAAAAGAACTGTTGTTAAATTTTGAATTCAAAAATGCCACCCATAAATCTACAGTAAAATGTGATTCCTTTTTTGTTTTTGAAATTTCTTTAGACAGAAAAATAGTGAAGGGAGGGTGGGTTAGACGACATGAAAAAGAAAGTGCCGCACCCTATGGGATATTTTGTTTCATATTTTCACTAAACAAAATTTCAGTCGAAGGTTGACACTTTGTGGTCAAATAAGGTACTTGGACTTTCCCCGCCTCGCGTGGACCAATTTTGGAACTGTCCTGCCTCCACGTGTGGACTTAAAAAGAACTGTTTGTTAAATTTTGAATTCAAAAATGCCACCCAAATCACGTAAAATGTGATTCCTTTTTTTTTTTGAATTCTTTAGACGTAATAGTGAAGGGAAGGGTGGGTTAGACGACATGAGAAGAAAAAGTGCCGCACCCTATGGGATATTTATGTTTCATATTTTCACTAAACAACAAATTTCAGTCCAAGTTGACACTTTGTGGTCCAAATAAGGTACTGGCTTTCCCGCCCTCGCGTGGACACAAATTTTGGAACTGTCCTGCCTCACGGTGGGACTAAAAGAACTGTTTGTTAAATTTTGAATTCAAAAAATGCCACCAAAATTTGATCACGTAAAATGTGATTCCTTTTTGTTTTTGAAATTCTTTAGACAGTAAAAATAGTGCAGGGAAGGGGGTGGTAGACGACATGAGAAAAAAGTGCCGCACCCTATGGATATTTATGTTCTCTTCACTAACAAACAAATTTCAGTCCAGTTGACACTTTGTGGTCCAAATAAGGTACTTGACTTTCCGCGCCTCGTGGACACAAATTTTGGAACTGTCCTGCCTCACGGTGGGACTTAAAAGAACTGTTTGTTAATTTTGAATTCAAATCCACCCAAATTGATCACGTAAAATGTGATTCCTTTTTTGTTTTTGAAATTTCTTTAGAAGTAAAAATAGTGCAGGAAGGGGGTGGTTAGACGACATGAGAAAAGAAAAGTGCCGCACCCTATGGATATTTATGTTATCAAAACATACAAAATATTCAGTCAGTCCAAGGTTGACACTTTGTGGTCCAAATAAGGTACTTGGACTTTCCGCGCCTCGCGTGGACACAATTTTTGGAACTGTCCTGCCTCACGGTGGGACTTAAAAAGACTGTTTGTTAACTTTTGAATTCAAAAAATGCCACCTACAATCACGTAACTGATGTTCCTTTTTTTGTTTTTGAAATTTCTTTAGACAGTAAAAATAGTGAGGGAAGGGGTTCGACATATAAAAGAAAAAGTGCCGCACCCTATGGATATTATTTTCATATTTTCCACTAAACACAAAATTTCAGTCCAGCGGTTGCACTTTGTGTCCAAATAAGGTACTTGGACTTTCCGCGCTGGTGACAAATTTAAATTTTCGTCTACTTGCCTTTCGGGTGGATGTAAAGTTCAACTGTTTGTATTTGGACTGTCATTAGAAATCACATAATCACAATAGACAATTAAAGACGACCTCTAAGTTTTCAGCAATTATTTCACAAAAATTTTAAAATTTTCTCTAATCTATCCTTTAGGGGTTTTGTGAAAGTTAAAAATCCTTTATTTGCCTGTCATTGGGTGAATACATTCAACATAGCACATAAATTAAAGACGACCTCTCAGTTTCAGCAATTATTTCAAAAATATTTTAAATGTTTCTTTTAACTACCCTTTATGTGGTTTTAGAAGTTAAATCCTTTTATTTGCCTGTCATGATTGAAATACATAATAAATATACATAAAAATTAAAGACTACCTCTAGTTTTCATATTATTTACAAAAAATTTTAAAATTTCTTTAACTACCCTTTAGGGTTGTGAAAGTTAGATCCCTTTGATTTGCCATATATCTGTGAAATACAATTAACATAATACAATAAAAATTGACGCGACCTCTAAGTGTTCAGCATTCTTTTCAAAAAAAATTTTAAATTTTTCTTTTAACTATCCTTTAGTGTGTGTGAAAGTTAAAATCCTTTATTTGCCTGTCAATGAGTGAAATCCCTTAAAAATATACCATCAAAATTATCGACGACTTCTAAGATTCAGCAATTATTCAAATATGTTAAATTTTTCTTTAAACTACCCTTTAGGTTTATAGAAAGTTAATCCTTTATTTTCTGTCATTGAGTGAAAATCCAATTAAAATACCCAATAAAAATTAAATTGACGACCTCTACTTTTTCAGCAATTTATTTCAAAAACATTTTAAAATTTTCTTTTCTATCCTTTAGGGTGTTTGAAAGTGGTAAAAAAGCCTTTATTTGCCTGTCATGATGGAATACAATTAAAATAATAGCATAAAAATATGAGACGCTTTTCGTTTTCAGCACTTATGTCAAAAAATTTTAAATTTTCTTTTAACTATCCTTTAAGGGTGTGTAGAAAGTTAACACCTTTATTTGGCCTGTCAATGTGAAATACAATTAAAAGAATACAATAAAATATAGACGACTTTCTCAGTTTTCAGCCTTATTGTCAAAAAACAAAATCTTTTATTTTCTTTTAACTACCCTTTAGGGTTTTTGATAGTTAACAAATCCTTTTTTTTTTTTGCCTGCAATAGAGGAAATACTTAAACATACAAGAAATTCAAAAGAGACCTCTAAGTTTTGACAATATTCAAAATTTTAAAATGTTCTCTTAACTCCACTTTGGTTTTATAGAAGTCCAAAAACACCTTTTGATTTGCCTGTCATGAGTGAATACAATTAAAATAATTACCATAACAATTCTAGCACACCTTTTAAGTTTTCAGCATTATTTCACAAATTTTTAAAATTTCTTTTAACTAACCCTTGTAGAGTTTTAGAGTTCAAATCGCTTTATTTGACCTGGCATTGAGTGAAATACATTAAATAGCTACAATAAAAGTCGACGACCCTAGTTATTCAGCAATCACATAAGATACGCAAGAAGATATTGTACAAATTTTCTTTTACACCCCTTTAGGGTTATAGAAGTAAAAATTCCTTGGTGTTGTCGCGTTTCATGTGGGAGATGAAATACAATTAAATAATACAATAAAATTAAAGACGACCGGCGGTGAAGTTTTTTCAACAATTATTTCAAAAATATTTGTAAATTTATTCTTTTAACTACCCTGTATGGTGTTATAGAAGGTAAAAATCCTTATTTGCCTGTCAATGAGTGAAATACCATTAAAATATACATAAAAATTAAAGACGCCTCTAAGTTTCAGCAATTATTTCAAAAATATTTTTAAAATTTTCTTTTAACTAACCCTTAGGGTTTGTTCGAAATTTAAATCCTTTATTTAGCCCTTCCTTTAAGAGTGAAATAACATTAAAATAACACAGACACGTAAAACTATAAGACGGACCTACTAAGTTTGACAGCCCGGTTATTGGATCAAAAATGATCTAGTGTAACATTATTCTTTAACGGGGGTAGCCGACGTTTCCGGATATATGTGAAGTTAAAAAAAAATTCACATAGTTAGTATGCCTGTCATATGAGGTGCAATACAAGAAATTAAAAAAACCCAGATAAAAATTAAAGACGGCACTCCTGGAATGAAGTTTATTCGGCACAAGTTAGTAATCCGAACAATTTATAAACAAATTTCGATTCTTTAACTACCCTTAGAAGGGGAAGTTTATAGAAGGTTAAAACTCCTTTATTTTATGCCTGTCAATGAGTGAAATACAATAAAAAATACAAATAAAAATTAAAGACGACCTCTAAGGTTTCAGCAAGCTTCAAAAATATTTTAAACATTTTCTTTTAATCTACCCTTGGTAAGGGTAGACTTTGTATAGAAGCAATATTACAACATAACAATTTATTTGGAGTACGGTGTCCTGCGCTTTGAGAATCGCAAGAGGCCCAGAATACTTAAAATAAGCAATCAAATTAAGACGACGCTCTAATTTTCAACAATTAATTTCAAAAATATATTTTAAAATTTTCTTTTTAAACTACCCTTTAGGGGTTATAGAATCTTAAAATCCGTTATTATGCCGCAATGAGTGAAATACAATTAAAATAATACCTAAAATTAAAGACGACCTCTAAGTTTTTCAGCAATTATTTCAAAAATATTTTACTAGTCGATGCGTGGTCATGTTGAGTAGGGGCACGAGAGGCCGATAATCATGTGTGGGTTTCACACAAAAAGAGGGGGGAGGCGGAAGAGGGAGAGAAAGAACGTTAAAATACCGGGGTCTATTTGCCTGGTCATATGGTGAAATACAATTAAAGTACTACAAGAAAAAAAAATTACAAGACGGACTTCTAAGTTTTCACAGCAAGTCTTTTCAAAAAAATCTAACATTTGTTCTAATACTACCCTTTGGGTTTATGAAAGGTTAAAAATCCTTTATGTGCCATCAATGAGTGAAGATACACTTAAATAATACAAAAAAATTAAAGACGACCCTCTATGTTTCAGCAATTTTTCAAACGGAGATTTTTAAAAATTTTCTTAAACTAACCCATTTAGGGTTTATAGAAGTTAAAAATCTTTTATTGGCCTGTCATGAGTGAAATACACTTCAAATACCTAGCATAAAATTAATCCGACCTCATAAGTTTCAACATTATTATCAAAATTATTTTTAAAATTTTCTTTTAACTACCCTTTAGTGTTTGTGGAAGTTTAAAAATCCTTTTTTGCCTGTCCCAAACAGTTCTTTTTATCCCACCGTGGGCAGGACAGTTCCAAAATTTGTGTCCACGCGAGCGCGGAAGTCCAAGTACCTTATTTGTACCACAAAGTGTCAACGCTGGACTGAAATTTTGTTGTTTAGTGAAAATATGAAACATAAATATCCCATAGGGTGCGGCACTTTCCTCTTTTCTCATGTCGTCTAACCCACCCCCCCTTCCCTTCACTATTTTTTTCTGTCTAAAGAAATTTCAAAACAAAAAAGGAATCACATTTTACGTGATCAAATTTCTATTGGGTGGCATTTTTTGAATCAAATTAACAAACAGTCTTTTTAAGTCCCACCGTGAGGCAGGACAGTTCCAAAATTTGGTCCACGCGAGGCGCGGAAAGTCCAAGTACCTTATTTGGACCACAAAGTGTCAACTCTGGACTGAAATTTTGTTGTTTAGTGAAATATGAAACATAAATATCCCATAGGGTGCGGCACTTTTTCTTTTCTCATGTCGTCTAACCCACCCCCTTCCCTGCACTATTTTTACTGTCTAAAGAAATTTCAAAAACAAAAAAGGAATCACATTTTACGTGATTTGGGTGGCATTTTTTGAATTCAAAATTTAACAAACAGTTCTTTTAAGTCCCACCGTGAGGCAGGACAGTTCCAAAATTTGTGTCCACGCGAGGCGCGGAAAGTCCAAGTACCTTATTTGGACCACAAAGTGTCAACCTTCGACTGAAATTTTGTTGTTAGTGAAAATATGAAACATAAATATCCCATAGGGTGCGGCACTTTTTCTTTTCTCATGTCGTCTAACCCACCCCCTTCCCTGCACTATTTTTACTGTCTAAAGAAATTTCAAAAACAAAAAAGGAATCACATTTTACGTGATTTGGGTGGCATTTTTTGAATTCAAAATTTAACAAACAGTTCTTTTTAAGTCCCACCGTGAGGCAGGACAGTTCCAAAATTTGTGTCCACGCGAGGCGCGGAAAGTCCAAGTACCTTATTTGGACCACAAAGTGTCAACCTTCGACTGAAATTTTGTTGTTTAGTGAAAATATGAAACATAAATATCCCATAGGGTGCGGCACTTTTTCTTTTCTCATGTCGTCTAACCCACCCCCTTCCCTGCACTATTTTTACTGTCTAAAGAAATTTCAAAAACAAAAAAGGAATCACATTTTACGTGATTTGGGTGGCATTTTTTGAATTCAAAATTTAACAAACAGTTCTTTTTAAGTCCCACCGTGAGGCAGGACAGTTCCAAAATTTGTGTCCACGCGAGGCGCGGAAAGTCCAAGTACCTTATTTGGACCACAAAGTGTCAACCTTCGACTGAAATTGTTGTTTAGTGAAAATATGAAACATAAATATCCCATAGGGTGCGGCACTTTTTCTTTTCTCATGTCGTCTAACCCACCCCCTTCCCTGCACTATTTTTACTGTCTAAAGAAATTTCAAAAACAAAAAAGGAATCACATTTTACGTGATTTGGGTGGCATTTTTTGAATTCAAAATTTAACAAACAGTTCTTTTTAAGTCCCACCGTGAGGCAGGACAGTTCCAAAATTTGTGTCCACGTGAGGCGCGGAAAGTCCAAGTACCTTATTTGTACCACAAAGTGTCAACCTTCGACTGAAATTTTGTTGTTTAGTGAAAATATGAAACATAAATATCCCATAGGGTGCGGCACTTTACTTTTCTCATGTCGTCTAACCCACCCCCTTCCCTTCACTATTTTTTCTGTCTAAAGAAATTTCAAAAACAAAAAAGGAATCACATTTTACGTGATCAAATTTCTATTGGGTGGCATTTTTTGAATTCAAAATTTAACAAACAGTTCTTTTTAAGTCCCACCGTGAGGCAGGACAGTTCCAAAATTTGTGTCCACGCGAGGCGCGGAAAGTCCAAGTACCTTATTTGGACCACAAAGTGTCAACCCTGGACTGAAATTTTGTTGTTTAGTGAAAATATGAAACATAAATATCCCATAGGGTGCGGCACTTTTTCTTTTCTCATGTCGTCTAACCCACCCCCTTCCCTGCACTATTTTTACTGTCTAAAGAAATTTCAAAAACAAAAAAGGAATCACATTTTACGTGATTTGGGTGGCATTTTTTGAATTCAAAATTTAACAAACAGTTCTTTTTAAGTCCCACCGTGAGGCAGGACAGTTCCAAAATTTGTGTCCACGCGAGGCGCGGAAAGTCCAAGTACCTTATTTGGACCACAAAGTGTCAACCTTCGACTGAAATTTTGTTGTTTAGTGAAAATATGAAACATAAATATCCCATAGGGTGCGGCACTTTTTCTTTTCTCATGTCGTCTAACCCACCCCCTTCCCTGCACTATTTTTACTGTCTAAAGAAATTTCAAAAACAAAAAAGGAATCACATTTTACGTGATTTGGGTGGCATTTTTTGAATTCAAAATTTAACAAACAGTTCTTTTTAAGTCCCACCGTGAGGCAGGACAGTTCCAAAATTGTGTCCACGCGAGGCGCGGAAAGTCCAAGTACCTTATTTGGACCACAAAGTGTCAACCTTCGACTGAAATTTTGTTGTTTAGTGAAAATATGAAACATAAATATCCCATAGGGTGCGGCACTTTTTCTTTTCTCATGTCGTCTAACCCACCCCCTTCCCTGCACTATTTTTACTGTCTAAAGAAATTTCAAAAACAAAAAAGGAATCACATTTTACGTGATTTGGGTGGCATTTTTTGAATTCAAAATTTAACAAACAGTTCTTTTTAAGTCCCACCGTGAGGCAGGACAGTTCCAAAATTTGTGTCCACGCGAGGCGCGGAAAGTCCAAGTACCTTATTTGGACCACAAAGTGTCAACCTTCGACTGAAATTTTGTTGTTTAGTGAAAATATGAAACATAAATATCCCATAGGGTGCGGCACTTTTTCTTTTCTCATGTCGTCTAACCCACCCCCTTCCCTGCACTATTTTTACTGTCTAAAGAAATTTCAAAAACAAAAAAGGAATCACATTTTACGTGATTTGGGTGGCATTTTTTGAATTCAAAATTTAACAAACAGTTCTTTTTAAGTCCCACCGTGAGGCAGGACAGTTCCAAAATTTGTGTCCACGCGAGGCGCGGAAAGTCCAAGTACCTTATTTGGACCACAAAGTGTCAACCTTCGACTGAAATTTTGTTGTTTAGTGAAAATATGAAACATAAATATCCCATAGGGTGCGGCACTTTTTCTTTTCTCATGTCGTCTAACCCACCCCCTTCCCTGCACTATTTTTACTGTCTAAAGAAATTTCAAAAACAAAAAAGGAATCACATTTTACGTGATTTGGGTGGCATTTTTTGAATTCAAAATTTAACAAACAGTTCTTTTTAAGTCCCACCGTGAGGCAGGACAGTTCCAAAATTTGTGTCCACGCGAGGCGCGGAAAGTCCAAGTACCTTATTTGGACCACAAAGTGTCAACCTTCGACTGAAATTTTGTTGTTTAGTGAAAATATGAAACATAAATATCCCATAGGGTGCGGCACTTTTTCTTTTCTCATGTCGTCTAACCCACCCCCTTCCCTGCACTATTTTTACTGTCTAAAGAAATTTCAAAAACAAAAAAGGAATCACATTTTACGTGATTTGGGTGGCATTTTTTGAATTCAAAATTTAACAAACAGTTCTTTTTAAGTCCCACCGTGAGGCAGGACAGTTCCAAAATTTGTGTCCACGCGAGGCGCGGAAAGTCCAAGTACCTTATTTGGACCACAAAGTGTCAACCTTCGACTGAAATTTTGTTGTTTAGTGAAAATATGAAACATAAATATCCCATAGGGTGCGGCACTTTTTCTTTTCTCATGTCGTCTAACCCACCCCCTTCCCTGCACTATTTTTACTGTCTAAAGAAATTTCAAAAACAAAAAAGGAATCACATTTTACGTGATATTGGGTGGCATTTTTTGAATTCAAAATTTAACAAACAGTTCTTTTTAAGTCCCACCGTGAGGCAGGACAGTTCCAAAATTTGTGTCCACGCGAGGCGCGGAAAGTCCAAGTACCTTATTTGGACCACAAAGTGTCAACCTTCGACTGAAATTTTGTTGTTTAGTGAAAATATGAAACATAATATCCCATAGGGTGCGGCACTTTTTCTTTTCTCATGTCGTCTAACCCACCCCCTTCCCTGCACTATTTTTACTGTCTAAAGAAATTTCAAAAACAAAAAAGGAATCACATTTTACGTGATTTGGGTGGCATTTTTTGAATTCAAAATTTAACAAACAGTTCTTTTTAAGTCCCACCGTGAGGCAGGACAGTTCCAAAATTTGTGTCCACGCGAGGCGCGGAAAGTCCAAGTACCTTATTTGGACCACAAAGTGTCAACCTTCGACTGAAATTTTGTTGTTTAGTGAAAATATGAAACATAAATATCCCATAGGGTGCGGCACTTTTTCTTTTCTCATGTCGTCTAACCCACCCCCTTCCCTGCACTATTTTTACTGTCTAAAGAAATTTCAAAAACAAAAAAGGAATCACATTTTACGTGATTTGGGTGGCATTTTTTGAATTCAAAATTTAACAAACAGTTCTTTTTAAGTCCCACCGTGAGGCAGGACAGTTCCAAAATTTGTGTCCACGCGAGGCGCGGAAAGTCCAAGTACCTTATTTGGACCACAAAGTGTCAACGCTGGACTGAAATTTTGTTGTTTAGTGAAAATATGAAACATAAATATCCCATAGGGTGCGGCACTTTTTCTTTTCTCATGTCGTCTAACCCACCCCCTTCCCTGCACTATTTTTACTGTCTAAAGAAATTTCAAAAACAAAAAAGGAATCACATTTTACGTGATTTGGGTGGCATTTTTTGAATTCAAAATTTAACAAACAGTTCTTTTTAAGTCCCACCGTGAGGCAGGACAGTTCCAAAATTTGTGTCCACGCGAGGCGCGGAAAGTCCAAGTACCTTATTTGGACCACAAAGTGTCAACCTTCGACTGAAATTTTGTTGTTTAGTGAAAATATGAAACATAAATATCCCATAGGGTGCGGCACTTTTTCTTTTCTCATGTCGTCTAACCCACCCCCTTCCCTGCACTATTTTTACTGTCTAAAGAAATTTCAAAAACAAAAAAGGAATCACATTTTACGTGATTTGGGTGGCATTTTTTGAATTCAAAATTTAACAAACAGTTCTTTTTAAGTCCCACCGTGAGGCAGGACAGTTCCAAAATTTGTGTCCACGCGAGGCGCGGAAAGTCCAAGTACCTTATTTGGACCACAAAGTGTCAACCTTCGACTGAAATTTTGTTGTTTAGTGAAAATATGAAACATAAATATCCCATAGGGTGCGGCACTTTTTCTTTTCTCATGTCGTCTAACCCACCCCCTTCCCTGCACTATTTTTACTGTCTAAAGAAATTTCAAAAACAAAAAAGGAATCACATTTTACGTGATTTGGGTGGCATTTTTTGAATTCAAAATTTAACAAACAGTTCTTTTTAAGTCCCACCGTGAGGCAGGACAGTTCCAAAATTTGTGTCCACGCGAGGCGCGGAAAGTCCAAGTACCTTATTTGGACCACAAAGTGTCAACCTTCGACTGAAATTTTGTTGTTTAGTGAAAATATGAAACATAAATATCCCATAGGGTGCGGCACTTTTTCTTTTCTCATGTCGTCTAACCCACCCCCTTCCCTGCACTATTTTTACTGTCTAAAGAAATTTCAAAAACAAAAAAGGAATCACATTTTATCTATTGGGTGGCATTTTTTGAATTCAAAATTTAACAAACAGTTCTTTTTAAGTCCCACCGTGAGGCAGGACAGTTCCAAAATTTGTGTCCACGCGAGGCGCGGAAAGTCCAAGTACCTTATTTGGACCACAAAGTGTCAACCTTCGACTGAAATTTTGTTGTTTAGTGAAAATATGAAACATAAATATCCCATAGGGTGCGGCACTTTTTCTTTTCTCATGTCGTCTAACCCACCCCCTTCCCTGCACTATTTTTTCTGTCTCAAGAAATTTCAAAAACAAAAAAAGAATCACATTTTACGTGATTTGGGTGGCATTTTTTGAATTCAAAATTTAACAAACAGTTCTTTTTAAGTCCCACCGTGAGGCAGGACAGTTCCAAAATTTGTGTCCACGCGAGGCGCGGAAAGTCCAAGTACCTTATTTGGACCACAAAGTGTCAACCTTCGACTGAAATTTTGTTGTTTAGTGAAAATATGAAACATAAATATCCCATAGGGTGCGGCACAAACAAAAAAGAAATCACATTTTACGTGATCAAATTTCTATTGGGTGGCATTTTTTTGGCTACCGGTCAAAATACCTAATGGTCAAAATATATAATGGTCAAAATACCTAATGGTCAAAATATATAATAAGCCAAAAACGGTCAAAATGCCTAATAAGCCAAAATCGGTCATAATATATAATGGTCAAAATACCTAATGGTCAAAATATATAATAAGCCAACGGTCAAAATACCTAATAAGCCAAAATCGGTCATAATGTCTAATAAAAACATCTAATGGACAAAAAAACCATTTTTCCACAATTTTGGAACCTTGGCCATAGCTGTTTTTTTTCATTACCGATTCCTTTTATCTAACCAAAATAAGAATTCTTCCCACACCCGTTTTAAAATTATTCCCTTTAGACAATCTTTCATCTTATCATTTGCTAATTAAAATGAATAAACACGGACTTCGTGAACAAATGCTACAACTACATCGCCCTACCAAAAGAACCAGACGCGAATTTCTGTCAATGGATGAAAGTTCTATTTTATTTCGGCAGCCAGAGCTCAAAGAAATTGGATCAAATGAATGTGAATTCCAAGACAACGAAAAGGACGATCGAATGCCAGTTAAATTTTCATTTGGGAAGACACAAAAGGGCGGAAAATGTCTTTGGTTTGGAGGTATAAATTTTATACAGAAAAATCAAAATTAAACCAAGCTTTGGTTTTCGGTATATCCGCAACAACAAAAACCACTTCCGGTGTTCCAATTTGGACTGCAAACGGAAAGCTGTCATAGACCACGCAGATGAAGAACACGCCGTCGGAAGATTGCTTGGACCTGAGCATAATCATGTGGCGGAGCGTTCAAGAAAAGAGGCCGAAATGGCACGTCATGAGATGAAAGAAAAGATTGTGGAAAACAATGGACCACGGGTGGTCCCGTCGAAGGTTTTGCCGCTTGCCAGAGAAAAGCTCAATGATGAGGCATTTTTCATCGCTGGTTCGGATGATGCGTTGACCCGAATGATGCGAAGGTCAATTTTTCTTTTCTTCATTTTTTAGCTTTCCAATTTTTAGGGAGAAAGCAAAAGTGTTCAACAATGTTAACCTTCGTAACCCCCTTTTGGTAGAACTACCTGATCAGCTAATCACTCACAAGGGCTTCAGTATGCTGTTGTACGACAGCCGTGTGGAACGCCCTGGACAGTCAGACACTGTTCTTGTTTTCTCTCGCCGAAATGTTAGAATAATTTTTAAACTCTAAATATTTTGTTTTTAGTTGCTCCAAATTCTGAGCTCGAATTTAAAATTCGCAGTCGATGGCACTTTTCGCGCGGCACCCTCTCCTTGGACACAACTTTGGGTCATTGGCTGTTTTGTCAAAAGAAGAATCGTGATGTGCGTCAACTGTTTGTTACCTGGAAAGCGGCTTGCTTATTATGAGGAAGCATTGCGAGCAATTCAGCTGAGCCATTTTTCCTGCAGAGCCTGTTGCAGGTATAGCCGTTAATTTTTGTTAAATTATATTTGTTCCTCCATTATTCAGTTATGCCCGACTTTCTATGGAGGCTGCTCATCAACAATTTGCGGTTTGAATTTTGAAAAATTCTTGAAAAAAACAACATTGCAGAAAGGCCTCAACCACCACCCATCGCTCTCGGATCTGCTCCTTGCCTTGTTAGAAGACATAGATAAACAGTGCGATATTGCACGGTCCGCTCAAGCTTTTAAGCATGTGCGTCGCAAACGATACGTCATCCAGGAGGAACGCCTAATGAACACGCGTACCCAGGCCGAATATGATACTAATGAGGATCTTCGAAGAATTCTTACACTGATTGGACTGCAACTTCAGGGATTTGTTGCAGGAATTCGTGTGCGCGACATCGGAGATGAGCGAGAAGTTGAGACTGAGGGATCAGGCATGACAACTTATGACTCTGATATTTTAAATTCCTTTTGAAGATTTTATTCTTTTTTTGACAAAACTTATTATTATTTTATTGTATTAAGAATTCGTATTGATGGATTTTTATGAAAAAAACTTATTTGATTAATTTATGTCCATTTCGGTGCTAGTTCAACTCGGTGGCACAAATTTTAATTAGAGAAGTCAAATTTTAAAGGGTTTTCTTATGGGAATTCTTACATTAATAGATGTTGAAAGAAACGCTTTGGAGCCCACAACCCAAAGCGACATTCAAACTCCATAAATATAATGAAGATTTTTCTTTATTTTTCAAGCTTTTGAGAAAATAAACAAAACAGGTTATCATAAACGAACTTGCTCAATGGGAAATAATGCATGCTATGCTCCTTTTTTGGATTTTGTATCTGTCCTTAGTCGGCTGCCAATTCTTCGTAGAAATCGTTGCCCCATTGTGCTTCCTCATTGCCCTTTTATTCATCTCCGTCGTCATCGAACAGTGCATTGTCACCTTAAAATTTAATTTAAATGCCAATAAAAAAATTTTTGCCCTACAATTAATCCTTCCCCCATCCCTTTTTTTCTCAAAACAGGCGTCCAACCAAAAACTATTCACGATGGGAATATGAAATTGTCAGGGAGACGAAATTTCCTTTTAACAAAAACAATAGATGTACTGGGAGTAATCAATTTATCTAATACCGTCGTTTTCGTTCCATAATTCGATCGTCAATTGTTGCACCAAACCGCATGCACATGTTGAAGTTGCAAATGATTTTGCGCACACAAATGGTCTCTTGACTTTGCAAATAAATAATGGCTCGTGATGCGCCGAAAGCCTAAAAAGGGATATAAAAAAAATTTCCTGTAAAACTAACTTAAAAAACATAATTAAGTGGAAATATAACAAAAAAAAAACTAAAATTTAAGCGAATGTTTAAATTTCATCCCAAAAAACGAATTGGAATAATAAAAACGATCATTAGGTATTTTGACTATTAGGTATTTTGACCGTTATATATTATGACCGATTTTGGCTTATTAGGTATTTTGACCGTTTTTGGCTTATTATATATTTTGACCATTAGGTATTTTGACCGTTATATATTATGACCGATTTTGGCTTATTAGGCATTTTGACCGTTTTGGCTTATTATATATTTTGACCATTAGGTATTTTGACCTAGCGCCCATTTTTTGAATTCAGAATTTAACAAACAGTTCTTTTTAAGTCCCACCGTGAGGCAGGACAGTTCCAAAATTTGTGTCCACGCGAGGCGCGGAAAGTCCAAGTACCTTATTTGGACCACAAAGTGTCAACCTTCGACTGAAATTTGTTCTTTAGTGAAGATATAGAACATAAATATCCCATAGGGTGCGGCACTTTTTCCTTTCTCATGTCGTCTAACCCTCCCCCTTCCCTGTACTATTTTTTCTGTCTAAAGAAATTTCAAAAACAAAAAGGAATCACATTTTACGTGATCAAATTTGTATTGGGTGGCATTTTTTGAATTCAGAATTTAACAAACAGTTCTTTTTAAGTCCCACCGTGAGGCAGGACAGTTCCAAAATTTGTGTCCACGCGAGGCGCGGAAAGTCCAAGTACCTTATTTGGACCACAAAGTGTCAACCTTCGACTGAAATTTTGTTCTTTAGTGAAGATATAGAACATAAATATCCCATAGGGTGCGGCACTTTTTCCTTTTCTCATGTCGTCTAACCCACCCCCTTCCCTGCACTATTTTTACTGTCTAAAGAAATTTCAAAAACAAAAAAGGAATCACATTTTACGTGATCAAATTTCTATTGGGTGGCATTTTTTGAATTCAAAATTTAACAAACAGTTCTTTTTAAGTCCCACCGTGAGGCAGGACAGTTCCAAAATTTGTGTCCACGCGAGGCGCGGAAAGTCCAAGTACCTTATTTGGACCACAAAGTGTCAACCTTCGACTGAAATTTTGTTGTTTAGTGAAAATATGAAACATAAATATCCCATAGGGTGCGGCACTTTTTCTTTTCTCATGTCGTCTAACCCACCCCCTTCCCTGCACTATTTTTACTGTCTAAAGAAATTTCAAAAACAAAAAAGGAATCACATTTTACGTGATCAAATTTCTATTGGGTGGCATTTTTTGAATTCAAAATTTAACAAACAGTTCTTTTTAAGTCCCACCGTGAGGCAGGACAGTTCCAAAATTTGTGTCCACGCGAGGCGCGGAAAGTCCAAGTACCTTATTTGGACCACAAAGTGTCAACCTTCGACTGAAATTTTGTTGTTTAGTGAAAATATGAAACATAAATATCCCATAGGGTGCGGCACTTTTTCTTTTCTCATGTCGTCTAACCCACCCCCTTCCCTGCACTATTTTTACTGTCTAAAGAAATTTCAAAAACAAAAAAGGAATCACATTTTACGTGATTTGGGTGGCATTTTTTGAATTCAAAATTTAACAAACAGTTCTTTTTAAGTCCCACCGTGAGGCAGGACAGTTCCAAAATTTGTGTCCACGCGAGGCGCGGAAAGTCCAAGTACCTTATTTGGACCACAAAGTGTCAACCTTCGACTGAAATTTTGTTGTTTAGTGAAAATATGAAACATAAATATCCCATAGGGTGCGGCACTTTTTCTTTTCTCATGTCGTCTAACCCACCCCCTTCCCTGCACTATTTTTACTGTCTAAAGAAATTTCAAAAACAAAAAAGGAATCACATTTTACGTGATCAAATTTATTGGGTGGCATTTTTTGAATTCAAAATTTAACAAACAGTTCTTTTTAAGTCCCACCGTGAGGCAGGACAGTTCCAAAATTTGTGTCCACGCGAGGCGCGGAAAGTCCAAGTACCTTATTTGGACCACAAAGTGTCAACCTTCGACTGAAATTTTGTTGTTTAGTGAAAATATGAAACATAAATATCCCATAGGGTGCGGCACTTTTTCTTTTCTCATGTCGTCTAACCCACCCCCTTCCCTGCACTATTTTTACTGTCTAAAGAAATTTCAAAAACAAAAAAGGAATCACATTTTACGTGAATTTGGGTGGCATTTTTTGAATTCAAAATTTAACAAACAGTTCTTTTTAAGTCCCACCGTGAGGCAGGACAGTTCCAAAATTTGTGTCCACGCGAGGCGCGGAAAGTCCAAGTACCTTATTTGGACCACAAAGTGTCAACCTTCGACTGAAATTTTGTTGTTTAGTGAAAATATGAAACATAAATATCCCATAGGGTGCGGCACTTTTTCTTTTCTCATGTCGTCTAACCCACCCCCTTCCCTGCACTATTTTTACTGTCTAAAGAAATTTCAAAAACAAAAAGGAATCACATTTTACGTGATCAAATTTCTATTGGGTGGCATTTTTTGAATTCAAAATTTAACAAACAGTTCTTTTTAAGTCCCACCGTGAGGCAGGACAGTTCCAAAATTTGTGTCCACGCGAGGCGCGGAAAGTCCAAGTACCTTATTTGGACCACAAAGTGTCAACCTTCGACTGAAATTTTGTTGTTTAGTGAAAATATGAAACATAAATATCCCATAGGGTGCGGCACTTTTTCTTTTCTCATGTCGTCTAACCCACCCCCTTCCCTGCACTATTTTTACTGTCTAAAGAAATTTCAAAAACAAAAAAGGAATCACATTTTACGTGATTTGGGTGGCATTTTTTGATTTCAAAATTTAACAAACAGTTCTTTTTAAGTCCCACCGTGAGGCAGGACAGTTCCAAAATTTGTGTCCACGCGAGGCGCGGAAAGTCCAAGTACCTTATTTGGACCACAAAGTGTCAACCTTCGACTGAAATTTTGTTGTTTAGTGAAAATATGAAACATAAATATCCCATAGGGTGCGGCACTTTTTCTTTTCTCATGTCGTCTAACCCACCCCCTTCCCTGCACTATTTAGGAATCACATTTTACGTGATTTGGGTGGCATTTTTTGAATTCAAAATTTAACAAACAGTTCTTTTTAAGTCCCACCGTGAGGCAGGACAGTTCCAAAATTTGTGTCCACGCGAGGCGCGGAAAGTCCAAGTACCTTATTTGGACCACAAAGTGTCAACCTTCGACTGAAATTTGTTGTTTAGTGAAAATATGAAACATAAATATCCCATAGGGTGCGGCACTTTTTCTTTTCTCATGTCGTCTAACCCACCCCCTTCCCTGCACTATTTTTTCTGTCTCAAGAAATTTCAAAAACAAAAAAGGAATCACATTTTACGTGATCAAATTGTTGGGTGGCATTTTTTGAATTCAAAATTTAACAAACAGTTCTTTTTAAGTCCCACCGTGAGGCAGGACAGTTCCAAAATTTGTGTCCACGCGAGGCGCGGAAAGTCCAAGTACCTTATTTGGACCACAAAGTGTCAACCTTCGACTGAAATTTTGTTGTTTAGTGAAAATATGAAACATAAATATCCCATAGGGTGCGGCACTTTTTCTTTTCTCATGTCGTCTAACCCACCCCCTTCCCTGCACTATTTTTTACTGTCTAAAGAAATTTCAAAAACAAAAAGGAATCACATTTTACGTGATCAATTATGGGTGGCATTTTTTGAATTCAAATTTAACAAACAGTTCTTTTTAAGTCCCACCGTGAGGCAGGACAGTTCCAAAATTTGTGTCCACGCGAGGCGCGGAAAGTCCAAGTACCTTATTTGGACCACAAAGTGTCAACCTTCGGACTGAAATTTGTTGTTTAGTGAAAATATGAAACATAAATATCCCATAGGGTGCGGCACTTTTTCTTTTCTCATGTCGTCTAACCCACCCCCTTCCCTGCACTATTTTTTACTGTCTAAAGAAATTTCAAAAACAAAAAGGAATCACATTTTTACGTGATCAAATTTCTATTGGGTGGCATTTTTTGAATTCAAATTTAACAAACAGTTCTTTTTAAGTCCCACCGTGAGGCAGGACAGTTCCAAAATTTGTGTCCACGCGAGGCGCGGAAAGTCCAAGTACCTTATTTGGACCACAAAGTGTCAACCTTCGACTGAAATTTTGTTGTTTAGTGAAAATATGAAACATAAATATCCCATAGGGTGCGGCACTTTTTCTTTTCTCATGTCGTCTAACCCACCCCCTTCCCTGCACTATTTTTTACTGTCTAAAGAAATTTCAAAAACAAAAAGGAATCACATTTTACGTGATCAAATTTGTATTGGGTGGCATTTTTTGAATTCAAATTTAACAAACAGTTCTTTTTAAGTCCCACCGTGAGGCAGGACAGTTCCAAAATTTGTGTCCACGCGAGGCGCGGAAAGTCCAAGTACCTTATTTGGACCACAAAGTGTCAACCTTCGACTGAAATTTTGTTGTTTAGTGAAAATATGAAACATAAATATCCCATAGGGTGCGGCACTTTTTCTTTTCTCATGTCGTCTAACCCACCCCCTTCCCTGCACTATTTTTTACTGTCTAAAGAAATTTCAAAAACAAAAAAGGAATCACATTTTACGTGATCAAATTGTATTGGGTGGCATTTTTTGAATTCAAAATTTAACAAACAGTTCTTTTTAAGTCCCACCGTGAGGCAGGACAGTTCCAAAATTTGTGTCCACGCGAGGCGCGGAAAGTCCAAGTACCTTATTTGGACCACAAAGTGTCAACCTTCGACTGAAATTTTGTTGTTTAGTGAAAATATGAAACATAAATATCCCATAGGGTGCGGCACTTTTTCCTTTCTCATGTCGTCTAACCCTCCCCCTTCCCTGTACTATTTTTTCTGTCTAAAGAAATTTCAAAAACAAAAAGGAATCACATTTTACGTGATCAAATTTGTATTGGGTGGCATTTTTGAATTCAGAATTAAACAACCATTCTTTTTAAGTCCAACCGTGAGGCAGGACAGATCCAAAATTTGTGTCCACGCGAAGCGCGGAAAGTCCAAGTACCTTAATTGGACCACAAAGTGTCAACTTCGGGTTGAAATTTTGTTCTTTAGTGAAGATAAGAAACATAAATATCCCATAGGGTGCGGCACCTTTTCCTTTCTCATGTCGCCTAACCCTCCCCCATCCCTGTACTATTTTTTTCTGTCTAAAGAAATTTCAAAAACAAAAAAGGAAACACATTTGATTGATCAAATTTGTATTGGGTGGCATTTTTGAATTCAGAATTTAACAAACAGTTCTTTTTAAGTCCAACCGTGAGGCAGGACAGATCCAAAATTTGTGTCCACGCGAAGCGCGGAAAGTCCAAGTACCTTAATTGGACCACAAAGTGTCAACTTCGACTGAAATTTTGTTCTTTAGTGAAATATAGAAACATAAATATCCCATAGGGTGCGGCACTTTTTCTTTTCTCATGTCGTCTAACCCACCCCCTTCCCTGCACTATTTTTTACTGTCTAAAGAAATTTCAAAAACAAAAAGGAATCACATTTTACGTGATCAAATTTGTATTGGGTGGCATTTTTTGAATTCAGAATTTAACAAACAGTTCTTTTTAAGTCCCACCGTGAGGCAGGACAGTTCCAAAATTTGTGTCCACGCGAGGCGCGGAAAGTCCAAGTACCTTATTTGGACCACAAAGTGTCAACCTTCGGACTGAAATTTTGTTGCTTTAGTGAAATATAGAAACATAAATATCCCATAGGGTGCGGCACTTTTTCCTTTTCTCATGTCGTCTAACCCTCCCCCTTCCCTGCACTATTTTTTCTGTCTAAAGAAATTTCAAAAACAAAAAGGAATCACATTTTACGTGATCAAATTTGTATTGGGTGGCATTTTTTGAATTCAAAATTTAACAAACAGTTCTTTTTAAGTCCCACCGTGAGGCAGGACAGTTCCAAAATTTGTGTCCACGCGAGGCGCGGAAAGTCCAAGTACCTTATTTGGACCACAAAGTGTCAACCTTCGACTGAAATTTTGTTGTTTAGTGAAAATATGAAACATAAATATCCCATAGGGTGCGGCACTTTTTCTTTTCTCATGTCGTCTAACCCACCCCCTTCCCTGCACTATTTTTACTGTCTAAAGAAATTTCAAAAACAAAAAAGGAATCACATTTTACGTGATTTGGGTGGCATTTTTTGAATTCAAAATTTAACAAACAGTTCTTTTTAAGTCCCACCGTGAGGCAGGACAGTTCCAAAATTTGTGTCCACGCGAGGCGCGGAAAGTCCAAGTACCTTATTTGGACCACAAAGTGTCAACCTTCGACTGAAATTTTGTTGTTTAGTGAAAATATGAAACATAAATATCCCATAGGGTGCGGCACTTTTTCTTTTCTCATGTCGTCTAACCCACCCCCTTCCCTGCACTATTTTTACTGTCTAAAGAAATTTCAAAAACAAAAAAGGAATCACATTTTACGTGATTTGGGTGGCATTTTTTGAATTCAAAATTTAACAAACAGTTCTTTTTAAGTCCCACCGTGAGGCAGGACAGTTCCAAAATTTGTGTCCACGCGAGGCGCGGAAAGTCCAAGTACCTTATTTGGACCACAAAGTGTCAACCTTCGACTGAAATTTTGTTGTTTAGTGAAAATATGAAACATAAATATCCCATAGGGTGCGGCACTTTTTCTTTTCTCATGTCGTCTAACCCACCCCCTTCCCTGCACTATTTTTACTGTCTAAAGAAATTTCAAAAACAAAAAAGGAATCACATTTTACGTGATCAAATTTCTATTGGGTGGCATTTTTTGAATTCAAAATTTAACAAACAGTTCTTTTTAAGTCCCACCGTGAGGCAGGACAGTTCCAAAATTTGTGTCCACGCGAGGCGCGGAAAGTCCAAGTACCTTATTTGGACCACAAAGTGTCAACCTTCGACTGAAATTTTGTTGTTTAGTGAAAATATGAAACATAAATATCCCATAGGGTGCGGCACTTTTTCTTTTCTCATGTCGTCTAACCCACCCCCTTCCCTGCACTATTTTTTACTGTCTAAAGAAATTTCAAAAACAAAAAAGGAATCACATTTTACGTGATCAAATTGTATTGGGTGGCATTTTTTGAATTCAAAATTTAACAAACAGTTCTTTTTAAGTCCCACCGTGAGGCAGGACAGTTCCAAAATTTGTGTCCACGCGAGGCGCGGAAAGTCCAAGTACCTTATTTGGACCACAAAGTGTCAACCTTCGACTGAAATTTTGTTGTTTAGTGAAAATATGAAACATAAATATCCCATAGGGTGCGGCACTTTTTCTTTTCTCATGTCGTCTAACCCACCCCCTTCCCTGCACTATTTTTACTGTCTAAAGAAATTTCAAAAACAAAAAGGAATCACATTTTACGTGATCAAATTTTATTGGGTGGCATTTTTTGAATTCAAAATTTAACAAACAGTTCTTTTTAAGTCCCACCGTGAGGCAGGACAGTTCCAAAATTTGTGTCCACGCGAGGCGCGGAAAGTCCAAGTACCTTATTTGGACCACAAAGTGTCAACCTTCGACTGAAATTTTGTTGTTTAGTGAAAATATGAAACATAAATATCCCATAGGGTGCGGCACTTTTTCTTTTCTCATGTCGTCTAACCCACCCCCTTCCCTGCACTATTTTTACTGTCTAAAGAAATTTCAAAAACAAAAAAGGAATCACATTTTACGTGATCAAATTTGTATTGGGTGGCATTTTTTGAATTCAGAATTTAACAAACAGTTCTTTTTAAGTCCCACCGTGAGGCAGGACAGTTCCAAAATTTGTGTCCACGCGAGGCGCGGAAAGTCCAAGTACCTTATTTGGACCACAAAGTGTCAACTTCGGACTGAAATTTGGTTCTTTAGTGAAGATATAGAACATAAATATCCCATAGGGTGCGGCACTTTTTCCTTTCTCATGTCGCCTAACCCTCCCCCATCCCTGTACTATTTTTTCTGTCTAAAGAAATTTCAAAAACAAAAGAGGAATCACATTTTACGTGATCAAATTTGTATTGGGTGGCATTTTTTGAATTCAGAATTTAACAAACAGTTCTTTTTAAGTCCCACCGTGAGGCAGGACAGTTCCAAAATTTGTGTCCACGCGAGGCGCGGAAAGTCCAAGTACCTTATTTGGACCACAAAGTGTCAACTTCGGACTGAAATTTTGTTCTTTAGTGAAGATAAGAAACATAAATATCCCATAGGGTGCGGCACTTTTTCCTTTCTCATGTCGTCTAACCCTCCCCCATCCCTGTACTATTTTTTTCTGTCTAAAGAAATTTCAAAAACATAAAAGAGGAATCACATTTTACGTGATCAAATTTGTATTGGTGGCATTTTTTGAATTCAAATTTAACAAACAGTTCTTTTTAAGTCCCACCGTGAGGCAGGACAGTTCCAAAATTTGTGTCCACGCGAGGCGCGGAAAGTCCAAGTACCTTATTTGGACCACAAAGTGTCAACCTTCGACTGAAATTTTGTTGTTTAGTGAAATATGAAACATAAATATCCCATAGGGTGCGGCACTTTTTCTTTTCTCATGTCGTCTAACCCACCCCCTTCCCTGCACTATTTTTTACTGTCTAAAGAAATTTCAAAAACAAAAAGGAATCACATTTTACGTGATCAAATTTCTATTGGGTGGCATTTTTTGAATTCAAAATTTAACAAACAGTTCTTTTTAAGTCCCACCGTGAGGCAGGACAGTTCCAAAATTTGTGTCCACGCGAGGCGCGGAAAGTCCAAGTACCTTATTTGGACCACAAAGTGTCAACCTTCGACTGAAATTTTGTTGTTTAGTGAAAATATGAAACATAAATATCCCATAGGGTGCGGCACTTTTTCTTTTCTCATGTCGTCTAACCCACCCCCTTCCCTGCACTATTTTTTACTGTCTAAAGAAATTTCAAAAACAAAAAAGGAATCACATTTTACGTGATCAAATTTTATTGGGTGGCATTTTTTGAATTCAAAATTTAACAAACAGTTCTTTTTAAGTCCCACCGTGAGGCAGGACAGTTCCAAAATTTGTGTCCACGCGAGGCGCGGAAAGTCCAAGTACCTTATTTGGACCACAAAGTGTCAACCTTCGACTGAAATTTTGTTGTTTAGTGAAAATATGAAACATAAATATCCCATAGGGTGCGGCACTTTTTCTTTTCTCATGTCGTCTAACCCACCCCCTTCCCTGCACTATTTTTACTGTCTAAAGAAATTTCAAAAACAAAAAGGAATCACATTTTACGTGATCAAATTTGTATTGGTGGCATTTTTTGAATTCAAATTTAACAAACAGTTCTTTTTAAGTCCCACCGTGAGGCAGGACAGTTCCAAAATTTGTGTCCACGCGAGGCGCGGAAAGTCCAAGTACCTTATTTGGACCACAAAGTGTCAACCTTCGACTGAAATTTTGTTGTTTAGTGAAATATGAAACATAAATATCCCATAGGGTGCGGCACTTTTTCTTTTCTCATGTCGTCTAACCCACCCCCTTCCCTGCACTATTTTTTACTGTCTAAAGAAATTTCAAAAACAAAAAAGGAATCACATTTTACGTGATCAAATTTGTATTGGTGGCATTTTTTGAATTCAGAATTTAACAAACAGTTCTTTTTAAGTCCCACCGTGAGGCAGGACAGTTCCAAAATTTGTGTCCACGCGAGGCGCGGAAAGTCCAAGTACCTTATTTGGACCACAAAGTGTCAACTTCGGACTGAAATTTTGTTCTTTAGTGAAATATAGAAACATAAATATCCCATAGGGTGCGGCACTTTTTCCTTTCTCATGTCGTCTAACCTCCCCCCTTCCCTGTACTATTTTTTCTGTCTAAAGAAATTTCAAAAACAAAAAGGAATCACATTTTACGTGATCAAATTTGTATTGGGTGGCATTTTTTGAATTCAGAAATTTAACAAACAGTTCTTTTTAAGTCCCACCGTGAGGCAGGACAGTTCCAAAATTTGTGTCCACGCGAGGCGCGGAAAGTCCAAGTACCTTATTTGGACCACAAAGTGTCAACCTTCGACTGAAATTTTGTTGCTTTAGTGAAATATAGAAACATAAATATCCCATAGGGTGCGGCACTTTTTCCTTTTCTCATGTCGTCTAACCCTCCCCCTTCCCTGTACTATTTTTTCTGTCTAAAGAAATTTCAAAAACAAAAAGGAATCACATTTTACGTGATCAAATTTGTATTGGGTGGCATTTTTTGAATTCAAAATTTAACAAACAGTTCTTTTTAAGTCCCACCGTGAGGCAGGACAGTTCCAAAATTTGTGTCCACGCGAGGCGCGGAAAGTCCAAGTACCTTATTTGGACCACAAAGTGTCAACCTTCGGACTGAAATTTTGTTGTTTAGTGAAAATATGAAACATAAATATCCCATAGGGTGCGGCACTTTTTCTTTCTCATGTCGTCTAACCCACCCCCTTCCCTGCACTATTTTTTACTGTCTAAAGAAATTTCAAAAACAAAAAAGGAATCACATTTTACGTGATCAAATTTGTATTGGTGGCATTTTTTGAATTCAAAATTTAACAAACAGTTCTTTTTAAGTCCCACCGTGAGGCAGGACAGTTCCAAAATTTGTGTCCACGCGAGGCGCGGAAAGTCCAAGTACCTTATTTGGACCACAAAGTGTCAACCTTCGGACTGAAATTTTGTTGTTTAGTGAAATATGAAACATAAATATCCCATAGGGTGCGGCACTTTACTTTTCTCATGTCGTCTAACCCACCCCCTTCCCTTCACTATTTTTTCTGTCTAAAGAAATTTCAAAAACAAAAGAGGAATCACATTTTTACGTGATCAAATTTCTATTGGGTGGCATTTTTTGAATTCAAAATTTAACAAACAGTTCTTTTTAAGTCCCACCGTGAGGCAGGACAGTTCCAAAATTTGTGTCCACGCGAGGCGCGGAAAGTCCAAGTACCTTATTTGGACCACAAAGTGTCAACCCTGGACTGAAATTTTGTTGTTTAGTGAAAATATGAAACATAAATATCCCATAGGGTGCGGCACTTTTTCTTTTCTCATGTCGTCTAACCCACCCCCTTCCCTGCACTATTTTTTACTGTCTAAAGAAATTTCAAAAACAAAAAAGGAATCACATTTTACGTGATCAAATTGTATTGGTGGCATTTTTTGAATTCAAATTTAACAAACAGTTCTTTTTAAGTCCCACCGTGAGGCAGGACAGTTCCAAAATTTGTGTCCACGCGAGGCGCGGAAAGTCCAAGTACCTTATTTGGACCACAAAGTGTCAACCTTCGACTGAAATTTTGTTGTTTAGTGAAAATATGAAACATAAATATCCCATAGGGTGCGGCACTTTTTCTTTTCTCATGTCGTCTAACCCACCCCCTTCCCTGCACTATTTTTTCTGTCTAAAGAAATTTCAAAAACAAAAAAGGAATCACATTTTACGTGATCAAATTGTATTGGTGGCATTTTTTGAATTCAAAATTTAACAAACAGTTCTTTTTAAGTCCCACCGTGAGGCAGGACAGTTCCAAAATTTGTGTCCACGCGAGGCGCGGAAAGTCCAAGTACCTTATTTGGACCACAAAGTGTCAACTTCGGACTGAAATTTTGTTGTTTAGTGAAATATAGAAACATAAATATCCCATAGGGTGCGGCACTTTTTCCTTTCTCATGTCGTCTAACCCACCCCCTTCCCTGTACTATTTTTTCTGTCTAAAGAAATTTCAAAAACAAAAAGGAATCACATTTTACGTGATCAAATTTGTATTGGGTGGCATTTTTTGAATTCAGAATTTAACAAACAGTTCTTTTTAAGTCCCACCGTGAGGCAGGACAGTTCCAAAATTTGTGTCCACGCGAGGCGCGGAAAGTCCAAGTACCTTATTTGGACCACAAAGTGTCAACCTTCGACTGAAATTTTGTTGTTTAGTGAAAATATGAAACATAAATATCCCATAGGGTGCGGCACTTTTTCTTTTCTCATGTCGTCTAACCCACCCCCTTCCCTGCACTATTTTTTACTGTCTAAAGAAATTTCAAAAACAAAAAAGGAATCACATTTTACGTGATCAAATTGTATGGGTGGCATTTTTTGAATTCAAAATTTAACAAACAGTTCTTTTTAAGTCCCACCGTGAGGCAGGACAGTTCCAAAATTTGTGTCCACGCGAGGCGCGGAAAGTCCAAGTACCTTATTTGGACCACAAAGTGTCAACCTTCGACTGAAATTTTGTTGTTTAGTGAAAATATGAAACATAAATATCCCATAGGGTGCGGCACTTTTTCTTTTCTCATGTCGTCTAACCCACCCCCTTCCCTGCACTATTTTTACTGTCTAAAGAAATTTCAAAAACAAAAAGGAATCACATTTTACGTGATCAAATTTCTATTGGGTGGCATTTTTTGAATTCAAATTTAACAAACAGTTCTTTTTAAGTCCCACCGTGAGGCAGGACAGTTCCAAAATTTGTGTCCACGCGAGGCGCGGAAAGTCCAAGTACCTTATTTGGACCACAAAGTGTCAACCTTCGACTGAAATTTTGTTGTTTAGTGAAGATAAGAAACATAAATATCCCATAGGGTGCGGCACTTTTTCCTTTCTCATGTCGTCTAACGCTCCCCCATCCCTGTACTATTTTTTTCTGCTAAAGAAATTTCAAAAACATAAAAGAGGAATCACATTTTACGTGATCAAATTTGTATTGGTGGCATTTTTTGAATTCAGAATTTAACAAACAGTTCTTTTTAAGTCCCACCGTGAGGCAGGACAGTTCCAAAATTTGTGTCCACGCGAGGCGCGGAAAGTCCAAGTACCTTATTTGGACCACAAAGTGTCAACTTCAGACTGAAATTTTGTTCTTTAGTGAAGATATAGAACATAAATATCCCATAGGGTGCGGCACTTTTTCCTTTCTCATGTCGTCTAACCCTCCCCCTTCCCTGTACTATTTTTTCTGCTAAAGAAATTTCAAAAACAAAAGAGGAATCACATTTTACGTGATCAAATTTGTATTGGGTGGCATTTTTTGAATTCAAAATTTAACAAACAGTTCTTTTTAAGTCCCACCGTGAGGCAGGACAGTTCCAAAATTTGTGTCCACGCGAGGCGCGGAAAGTCCAAGTACCTTATTTGGACCACAAAGTGTCAACCTCGGACTGAAATTTTGTTGTTTAGTGAAAATATGAAACATAAATATCCCATAGGGTGCGGCACTTTTTCTTTTCTCATGTCGTCTAACCCACCCCCTTCCCTGCACTATTTAGGAATCACATTTTACGTGATTTGGGTGGCATTTTTTGAATTCAAAATTTAACAAACAGTTCTTTTTAAGTCCCACCGTGAGGCAGGACAGTTCCAAAATTTGTGTCCACGCGAGGCGCGGAAAGTCCAAGTACCTTATTTGGACCACAAAGTGTCAACCTTCGACTGAAATTTTGTTGTTTAGTGAAAATATGAAACATAAATATCCCATAGGGTGCGGCACTTTACTTTTCTCATGTCGTCTAACCCACCCCCTTCCCTGCACTATTTTTACTGTCTAAAGAAATTTCAAAAACAAAAAAGGAATCACATTTTACGTGATTTGGGTGGCATTTTTTGAATTCAAAATTTAACAAACAGTTCTTTTTAAGTCCCACCGTGAGGCAGGACAGTTCCAAAATTTGTGTCCACGCGAGGCGCGGAAAGTCCAAGTACCTTATTTGGACCACAAAGTGTCAACCTTCGACTGAAATTTTGTTGTTTAGTGAAAATATGAAACATAAATATCCCATAGGGTGCGGCACTTTTTCTTTTCTCATGTCGTCTAACCCACCCCCTTCCCTGCACTATTTTTACTGTCTAAAGAAATTTCAAAAACAAAAAAGGAATCACATTTTACGTGATTATGGGTGGCATTTTTTGAATTCAAAATTTAACAAACAGTTCTTTTTAAGTCCCACCGTGAGGCAGGACAGTTCCAAAATTTGTGTCCACGCGAGGCGCGGAAAGTCCAAGTACCTTATTTGGACCACAAAGTGTCAACCTTCGACTGAAATTTTGTTGTTTAGTGAAAATATGAAACATAAATATCCCATAGGGTGCGGCACTTTTTCTTTTCTCATGTCGTCTAACCCTCCCCCTTCCCTGTACTATTTTTTCTGTCTAAAGAAATTTCAAAAACAAAAAGGAATCACATTTTACGTGATCAAATTTGTATGGGTGGCATTTTTTGAATTCAAATTTAACAAACAGTTCTTTTTAAGTCCCACCGTGAGGCAGGACAGTTCCAAAATTTGTGTCCACGCGAGGCGCGGAAAGTCCAAGTACCTTATTTGGACCACAAAGTGTCAACTTCGGACTGAAATTTTGTTGTTTAGTGAAGATATAGAACATAAATATCCCATAGGGTGCGGCACTTTTTCCTTTCTCATGTCGTCTAACCCACCCCCTTCCCTGTACTATTTTTTACTGTCTAAAGAAATTTCAAAAACAAAAAGGAATCACATTTTACGTGATCAAATTTGTATTGGGTGGCATTTTTTGAATTCAGAATTTAACAAACAGTTCTTTTTAAGTCCCACCGTGAGGCAGGACAGTTCCAAAATTTGTGTCCACGCGAGGCGCGGAAAGTCCAAGTACCTTATTTGGACCACAAAGTGTCAACCTTCGACTGAAATTTTGTTGTTTAGTGAAAATATGAAACATAAATATCCCATAGGGTGCGGCACTTTTTCTTTTCTCATGTCGTCTAACCCACCCCCTTCCCTGCACTATTTTTACTGTCTAAAGAAATTTCAAAAACAAAAAAGAAATCACATTTTACGTGATCAAATTTCTATGGGTGGCATTTTTTGAATTCAAAATTTAACAAACAGTTCTTTTTAAGTCCCACCGTGAGGCAGGACAGTTCCAAAATTTGTGTCCACGCGAGGCGCGGAAAGTCCAAGTACCTTATTTGGACCACAAAGTGTCAACCTTCGACTGAAATTTGTTGTTTAGTGAAAATATGAAACATAAATATCCCATAGGGTGCGGCACTTTTTCTTTTCTCATGTCGTCTAACCCACCCCCTTCCCTGCACTATTTTTACTGTCTAAAGAAATTTCAAAAACAAAAAAGGAATCACATTTTACGTGATTTGGGTGGCATTTTTTGAATTCAAAATTTAACAAACAGTTCTTTTTAAGTCCCACCGTGAGGCAGGACAGTTCCAAAATTTGTGTCCACGCGAGGCGCGGAAAGTCCAAGTACCTTATGTGGACCACAAAGTGTCAACTTCGGACTGAAATTTGGTTCTTTAGTGAAGATATAGAAACATAAATATCCCATAGGGTGCGGCACTTTTTCCTTTCTCATGTCGTCTAACCCTCCCACGTCTCTGTACTATTTTTTTCTGTCTAAAGAAATTCAAAACATAAGAGGAATCACCTTTTACGTGATCAAATTTGTATTGGGTGGCATTTTTTGAATTCAGAATTTAACAAACAGTTCTTTTTAAGTCCCACCGTGAGGCAGGACAGTTCCAAAATTTGTGTCCACGCGAGGCGCGGAAAGTCCAAGTACCTTATTGGACCACAAAGTGTCAACTTCGGACTGAAATTTGGTTCTTTAGTGAAGATATAGAACATAAATATCCCATAGGGTGCGGCACTTTTTCCTTTCTCATGTCGTCTAACGCTTCCCCATCCATGTACTATTTTTTTTCTGCTAAAGAAATTTCAAAAACATAAAAGGAGAATCACATTTTAACGTGATTCAAACTTGTATTGAGTGGCATTTTTTTGAATTCAGAATTTAACATACAGTTCCTTTTACGTGATCAAACTTGTATTGAGTGGCATTTTTTGAATTCAGAATTAACAAACAGTTCTTTTTACGTGATCAAATTTGGGTGGCATTTTTTGAGTTCAAAATTTAACAAACAGTTCTTTTTACGTGATCAATTTGT
>JBDPZO010000642.1:0-31923 GCA_039877585.1 Heterodera filipjevi | reverse complement strand
TCATTTCTATCGTATGCTCAAAAACATTAAAAATTCCAAAAGAAAAAAAAAGAAAAATCTATAAAAATAAATTCCAACAGAAAAAATAAAATCCCGGATGAGAGAACTAATGTAAAAGAAAATAATAATATGGAAATAAAGAGAATGTTTCCCTTTATAATTCAGAAGAAATACTCAAAAGGAATTAAAAATATTGATGATTTAATAAAAAAAACATTGTAAAAGGCATATATGAAAGAGAATCCAGGACGCAGCAGCATGTTGTCTGTTCAAGATGAGCTTGAATAAAGCAATATTAAATGAAGACAAATGCAGCTCACAACTAATCAAAAAATAAGAAATTCATAAATTCCTACTATTACGGAACAGTTTTCTTCGAATTTTGAAAAAAACAAAAAATAAAGGAACATAAATAAAAATAACCAAAGATAAAATATGAAGGCAAAAAACAAAAATTTTAAATTCCAATAATAAAATAAAATTTATTAAAATTAGTCAGTTTTTTATTTATCTTTTAACACATTAAAATAATGGGAAAAATATAAAAATCGGTTTATAAATGGCAATATTTTTAAATATGCGAATCAATTTTACCATTACAATAGAGAAGAATACATAAACTCAAATCTTCAAAAAGGATCAAATTACAAAATCGAGTAAAAAATAGACGAATTATTTTTTAATAGCTAAGTTAAAAATTAATTTGGCAGCTTCTTAAATTTCATCGATTCTTCGAAGCCGGACGCACGCTCCCAAAAGAGGCCTTCCCAAGTGGGGAAATACGTACCCTTAAAATAACAGTAAAAAAAGAGAAACACAGTGACTAATTCAAACCCTAAACAAAGTGTGCTCGAGAATGCCCTCAACACCGCCGAGAGCTTGGATCATGTCCGTCCGATAATTGTTCAAATTCCACAACTTTCCGTCGTGTCTCTGATGGGTCCACCAAAATGGGTTTTGCTTCAGAATTTGATAAGCTTTGAATTCCGTTCTGACACGCCAGCCCTTGTCATAGGCCAACGTATTACGGTCTTTTTGGAACAGAGTGTTGATTCTTGGAATTCCACGGTCCCAACTGTCATCCAAATCCTCCAAGGTCAAACGTCGGTTTTGTGCATTCGCTTCCTGCCGCTTAAGAGCATATTCAGCCCACACACGCTGAGAATCGACAAATTCCGCTTCCCATGGCTAAATGGAACTCTTGTTTAATGATAGCAACAACATAAGTTAATTAACTATAAATGTTAATCATTAGCACCCAACATTACTTGAATGTATCGGTACAAATTAGGGATGATTTGGTCTTCGTCGTGTGTCATTCCGCTTCTGAAGTGAGTGATGCCTCCCGCATCAGTCTGTCGCATCCATCGTAAATCCGATTGGGGAATGAGCACATGGTCCATGGAAAGCATTCCGAGACCACCAATTTCCTTCGGAGTGTAAAAAACCACGGGAGGAAAACGCGCAGGCATTTTGGAATTGTGCCCGATTTTGATGCTTAAATAGAGCAATGGTTAAAGATTAAATAACAAATATATTTCTTCCTCTTTACCGAGTTTGAATTTTGTTTTCACATTTCACCAGCAAGTCGTCAAGCAATTCCTGTGTATTGACGACCGCCTCTCGGAAATAGGTCATAAGTCCAATCAGAGCGGTATTCCATTTGTTAACAATTTTTGTAAATGTTGTTGATCCAGATGACATCAAAATTTGACGAATTCGATTGTGAAATTTCTCCATTGATTCTTGGTCAACTTTGAGAAAGCATTGGGCAGTTCGTTCTTTGGTAACCTTTTTAAAAAATGTTTAATAACAGTAAAAAGGGTTTTTAGTTTCCTATGGTTTACCTCATTTTGGAGGTTCCAAATGCCATCCCGGTTGGTGGCGTCGTCACTGGCCATCCGACATTTCGGCAAAATTCTGTATTCAAAACCACACATGTCAAACAACATACGGAGACAAACGAATTTTCCCATTCAATTGTTGTAACAGAACGCGGAAGACGATTCTTAAAAAGGATTTCGTTGTCTTGGTGAATGCTTAAAATATATCCCTAAAATACCTTTATGTCCCAAAATACTGCACGTCCCAAGTTAACGTCGTGCTTCATCAAACGCATCCGAGCTAGGATTGGACAGCGGCTTCGAACAGTCCGGTGAAAAACGCGTAATCGCCCGTTTTTTTGCGCAACCTTCCGATGCACTTCTTCCTTAACTTTCCGTCTTGAGTTTTATGTCTTAATTGCGTCTCGCATTTTCACCTGTACGCTTTGCTCTTCACATTCTCTAGTCCCATTCTGTATTTCTCCTCGTCCGGCAGCATCGGACACGGCGGCGTTTCCACCCGTTCAAAAGAGATGTCCAACCGACGGCTCTCCAAGACAAAATAAATGCTTCGTAACAGTTCGTGTAGATTGACTCCAAATGGTCACAAAGTGACGAAAAGTCATCCGTCGCGCCGGGCAATGACATAAATTCGGCGGTGCTGCTGCCGTTCTGAGAGAAAAAAACGACAACCGTTTGACAATTGCGCAAAAAGACGACGTACACAGCCAAAGCCGAAGAGAGCACAGCGCGAGTCGACGAGTTGGTCTTTGAGGCTTTGCTAAAGGAGCAAAGACAGCAAATGAAAGCGGACAATAGGGAAAACGCACTTTAAGCTCAGCAAATTGCTCTTTGAGCAGACAAAACTGTTTGGACTCGGCGGAATTGAACTCCTCCGAAACATTATCATGTTCAGTATCTGTTTTCTGCTGCTGTCCCTCCGTTAAAATGGGAGGGAAACGGGCGAGTGACGACCTCCGGAGGTAAATGGAGGGGGGTGAGAACGTAATCAGTAATGCTAGGCACCGGATCGGACCCTGTCGTATTTTTGCGGTTCACTGATTTGAATATTTTTAAAAAAGGTACATGAATCAAAAAATATGGGTATTCAATGACTGAATTTTCGGAATCGATTTAGTGCAGAGATCGGATATGTCCTGATTTATGATTTGGAATGTTTATACCACCCTTAAATTTGAATGCAAATGCAAATGATCCTTGGTAAAAAGGTTGCTAAATGTGGTTCATAGGGCCCAGATTCAAAATCGAACAAATTACCTATATTCAATTTTGTAAGAGCAGAGCTGCCATTTTATATGCTTATTCTGACTGATCCTCAATAATTTACGTTTTCAAAATGGTAAAAAACCGACTCGTACGTACTTAGGTAGTTCCCCAACTTGTACATCGTTACCCAACTCGTACTTAATTTTTTTCATAAACTTTACCATCCCCACAAGATTTTCATTTATATTGTCAATCATTTTAAAAATCGCCCCAAATTTTCAAGTGACAAATTAATTTATGCACACAGTGACAATTCACAGTTCAAGTGGTGGGTTATGGCCAATAACAATTACAATATGAGCACTATGGGCAATAACAATTACAATATGAGCACTATGGGCAATAACAATTACAATATGAGCATTATGATCACTTTACGGCACTGACAATAAGTTTCGCGGCTATGAAATGACATCTCAATTACGATACAGCAGCCAATCCCTTTCTTCGTCAGCTCGGCGACATCATCCCCTTCTCATCAAGCCGTTCAGTCCTTGCAGGAAGGCAGTGAGCGCGGGCACGTCGATCTTCAGCTTTGGCGCCTTGTTTTGTGCATAGCTGAAAAAAAAAGTTATTCATGTTTGGATAGCTAAAAATATTGAAACCCACCGCAAGATGACGTAGTAGATGTAGATGTACTGGTCGAGGGTTTGCACGCTTTGAGCCCGTTGTCGTCAGAGGTCACGAAGAAGGACGAAGATGTTGAGGCGGTGTCCGAGATGCAACGTTTGGTTGGCCAAATACACCGCAACTAGTGTTCCAGTCCGCCCGATTCCTATAAAGGTAATAATTTAATTAATTGATGGTCCCAAATTTTTGATGTTTTGCTTACCGGCTGAACAATGGACCACCGATCGTCGGATCCCTTGTACGTGATGCAGCAGGCGGAGCGGGGCCAGGTCGCTGTGTGGGACTCCGCAATCCGGCCAATTCTTCCAAATGTAATGGTCGACACGCAGGATGTTTGCTTGCAAGTGTGGAGCTCCAACAGCAAGTTCGGTCTTGTACAGCGCGCCCTCCACAAGTTGTTCGCTCATGAATTTGACTGTGATCTGGTTGTTGGCATATCGGATGACCTAAAAGGGGAGGAAAATATAACACAAAATTGGAAAAAATCGACCCACCTTGTTGTCCGCTGTCGGCCAGTACTGGTGGCACTTGATTCGGTCGAGTTCAATGGTGTTGCATAGCATCACAATTCCTTCCACCTTCTCCTGCACGATCATTGTCCAGAAGTCGTCACAGGTAGTCGGAAGTGGTCCTTGAGTGCAGATGAAGCGGAACTCGCCCAAGGTGCTGATCCAGTTGGCGTGGATGTATCGGCCGTTGTTGAGTTGCACCCGGTTTTGTTCAGCGCAGATCACATCTCGGTAGCGATTGCAGTCCATGTTCCTGTGGCAAAGAAAAGGGAAGAAAGTTAGAAAATCATTAGGAACACAACGATGAAATTTACTCTGACCGTAAAAATTCGCGTGACGGCTCCGCGCGCGGCAGACCGTTCAGCTGCGTGAATTCGTTGACCACATCCTCCACGGGCCTGGTGATGGTATCGTTGACGAAGCGTTCCAGGGCGGTGAAGAATTCAGGCGTGTCCTTCCATTTGGGAATTGGAGTGTCGCGTACATTCGGTCCAGTTGCAGGTTGGGGACGCACCGGTGGCTGACTCATTCTGAAAATGATGAATATATTTGGATTAATAGTGGAGCGATTCGATGTCGAAACCGACCTCGGAATAATAAAGAGAATAGTTGTAATTGAAGAAGGCACGAACGAATATGAATAATTCTGGACAATTTTGCCTCCTTATATACAAATTTTGCATGAAAATGTTCGATATCATTTCTTTTTCCTAACTGCTCATGTGGGTGTATATAAGGCAATTCATTTCCCCTCTCCTTTCCATTTCTGTGCGCGTCTCCTTCGTTTATTATTATTACGCTGTCTCAACAACAATTCCAAGCGATGGTCGACTATCTCTTGTCCGAATCATTTTCTCTTCAAGTGCTGATGTCTATCGTTGTCGCTGCTGTGTTGGTGATCGTCACGCAATGCTGTGGCGGTGGGAAGGTGACTGATGAATTTTTTAAATTTTAAGCTTCAAAAATTTTCAACATTTACAGAAAACTGACGAACAACAAATGCATCCATCAATGGACGAAATGCAGCAGGGAAGTGCGGAGCAAGGCGGCTCCAGGATGGCACATAGCGCGGCACAAGACGGCTCCAAGTTAGCACAGAGCGCGGCACAAGGCACCATGGCAAATTCGCAGATGCCCAAAACGTCGACCTACGCAGGTGGGTGGAACAATGATCTTCCATGATAATTTAACCATTTCAATTGTCAATTTAAGCCGTGGCTCAGTCACCCACGCCAGTTCCTGGACTCTCGGAATATGCGGTGAGTAAAAATGCCGTCCGTCTGCTTCACCAAACAACTGTCATTTTAGCTACCGTCAAAATCTCAAGCGGGAAAATGATGAACTGATGCCAAGAACTTGTGAACGAGCACAGTGTAACAAATGCTGAGATGATAAACTTGAATCTTTTTTACTCTTGTTATTTGTTTGGTTTGTTCCAAAATAGTGACGAAATAGTGAAAAAAATTTTATGCCACTATATCAAAAAATTGTTGGTTGCAATTACAAATGTACATTTCAAAATTCTCGGG
Source organism: Heterodera filipjevi (assembly GCA_039877585.1). Classification (NCBI taxonomy): domain Eukaryota; kingdom Metazoa; phylum Nematoda; class Chromadorea; order Rhabditida; family Heteroderidae; genus Heterodera; species Heterodera filipjevi. Next base: position 26,145 of record JBDPZO010000642.1, on the reverse strand, counting down.
CAAAAATTCGATGCATTTCTTCAAAATTTTGGGTTTTTAAGAAATTTTATTCTTGATAAATTTTGGCCAAAATTTTTGGCTTTGAAGTCTAACCTTCGCTGTCTGCGCTCCCACGCAAAACAGTACGAATCAGGGCAGTACGATTCGGGTGTCGTCCGTTACGACTTGTTTTTCTGGTCAAAAAGAATACCGGATGCATGACCAGCGACCCTGGAAAATTCTTCAACTCCTTAATGCCCGTGAAAATACTGTGGACCAAACCGAAATTGAGCTTTTCTACAATGTTCTCCCAATTGTTTGCCATTATCCTCCTTTTCTGGTTGTCCGCATTGTCTCAATTTCCAAGCTCCGCTAAAGGATCAGCGGATGTTATAAAAAGGAGAGCAAATGGCCTGGGATATTTGGTCACAGATTTCGGAAATGAATTTAAAATTGAAGGTGCTTTTATTTGTTTTTACTATACTGGAACCTATATGTATATCTTCAGGAATTGCCGCTAACGGAGATTTTTTTGCGATTGTGTCCCATAAATCGTTGGCACTTTTTAAATTCGATGCCTTTTTCTCCTTTTCTGGCCCATTGGTCCCTATTTGGAAGATACCTTTGGAGAATGATTCGCCATTAACTGATCTCAAAATTGACACTGTCAACTCCATTATCGTCCTTTGCACCATTGCTTTCTGCAGGTATTCTCGCATAATGCATTTTAATATAAATCTTTTGTTTGTTTACAGATTATGTCCTATCGATTCAAATAATGGCACTTGCACAATTCGGCATTTACCAGCCACTGTTCACTCATTGAGCACAGTGCTCGGAAACGAAAGGCGTCTTTTTGTTCGAGCCATTTACAGTTTTGCAAATGCGAGTGTTCATGCCTTTGACTTTTCTGACCGGTTTGTATTACACTCTATGTAGTTTATATAACATGTATTCATAAATCGTTTTACTCTGCCATTTTCAGTTTCTTTTTTATTTTTATAGTGCCGATTTTCTCACTGCCGTCGATGACAAAGGCATTTCACAGCATTCAGTTGTCACTTCCTTCCGTTATGGTGAATACGTATTTTTTGTTGGCAGTGCAAGTCGGCCCGACTTGCCGCTCTTCGTGAGCGATCTCTCGCGTGCTGATCGCATGGACGTGCGACTTTCTCGCGTCTGTCTGAATGACCGAAGTCGCAGTGGGTCTTTCGCGTTGGAGTCGCGTATGGAATTGGTGCTGTCCTGTCGCGGATTGGGTTATTATCCACTATTCCAACAAGAAGCATAATTTTAGTGTTTTAGCTGATGATGGCGATGGAATTTCATTCCATCCGGCGTCTCAAAGAACTGTTGCAGCTGCTCAAACATTGGACGGGCATGGCTTATTGGTTGTTCTGGAGAGGACGGATAAAGAAGGAAAACGGGGCCAATTCGTTTGTCATTACAACTTAGCTGAGCTGAATGCCGCATTCGACGCGACTTGGGAGGCTTGTCAGAAGGTGGAAATGGAGCCGATGAAAGGAAGTCAAGTAAATTTAACATTAATTTTGGAAAATTCCAATTTTTTTCTTCCAGGAATGCCTTTCTAAACAGATGGAACCCGCCCATTGTCATGTGTTCTCTTGGGAATTGAACTCGCGCACTCCGCTTTGCTATCGCTTCAATTTGGGAATCAATCGTAAAGTTTTTGCCAACTGTGAATTAAACTCCACCAAAGACAAGGCGAACAGAGTCGGATGGTTGGAGAATTTCAGACCGACCAAAGGGATGTTGTTGGCACGGTGAAATTCAAAAAACAAGTGACAACTATTACCCTCATTTTAGTTTGTCTGTTGGATCAAATTTGCCAATTGTATCAGCAATTAAAAGCGCCGGTCAAAATGCTTTTTGGATGGGCCGAGCGGATGGAACGATAGAGAGGGTGCATTTAACCTGTTTAGGATAATATAATACTTTTGTCTCTTTTTCAGTGGGCACTTACTGCCAACGAAGCACATGCCTCAGACGAAATTGGATCTTTTTCTCTCCTTTGGTCCTTCTCAACCAATTCGACTCATTTTGGACCCTTTGATTTGGCGTTGGATTCAAATGAAAGGCATTTACTGTACAGAAACGGCAACGAAGTAGTGTCTTGAATCTTAATATAATCTTTGCATTTGCTATTCTTTGTTTTTATTTTCCATCTCTTTAGTCCTTCCGATCCATTACTTCTCCTTCTTTTTACCCCTCTCTCTCTCTCTCTATCTTTCTTTTTGTCTTTTTCCCTCTCTCTCTCCCTTCCTTTTCCTCTTTTTCTCACTCCTTAATGATATTTTTCCTTTCTTCTCATCAGGTGCATCTTCTTCCCGTCGATTGTGCTGGACTTTATTCTAAATGCGAGGATATTTCTTGGAATGATCCTCTCCATTGCAAGTGGTGTGCTTTCCAAAATTTTACCGGCCGCGCCGTCTCATCGCCAAACGGTGCCAATTCCGTCGACGTCGTTTGCCCTAGAGGGTATCTGTTGGAGGGATGCCCACCGACAGTGAATGAGGCCAGCTAAGGCCAAAAGTATTTGACTTAATGTATCTGTTTAATTAGGTGGTACCTAGCGTGGACGGATCTTTAAACATTTATGGGACTCGTTTGGATTCCCTCAAAAATCTTCGTATTTCGTTGTGCGACTCCGAATGTGTCAACATTGCCATTAAAGATGACTTGTATGTTTTATAAATTTCTGTTTTTGCACTTTCTTGAAATCCTCACCTCCTCAGAATCCGCTGCAAAATCTCTTCTTCCCAGGCCCATTGCGACGACCTTTTCTTGTCCGGTTCTTTAGGCAATGTTTCCGATTTGCTCTTCCTTTTCAAAATGCCCGTTGCTTCCGACCGTCCGTCCTCCGTCGCCCCCTCTTCCAATTTCACTTATGCCATTCGAATTGTTCTCGGCATTGCGCTTCTTTTGCTCTTGTTTGCCGTTTTGGTCCTGTTTTACTGTGTCTTCTATCCTAAATATTCAGAGGTTTGTGAAAAACAAACACAGGACAGAATCATTTGTTTTAAGCGACTGCTCAAAAGACTCGGCAATTCGAATTTGGCATCGAATGGTGAGTGCCAAACTTTTGCTCTTTTCGGATGGACTTTTCTTTTTATCTGTCCTTGCTATAATTGCTTTGCTTTTGTTACATCTCCCAAGTTGGGGAACAAACGGCGCTTTTTTTCCCACCCTTTTCTTTCCCCTTAGTATTTCTCTTTCGCCTCATTTTTTTCTTATTTCCCTTTTTTCTCGGTTTGCTTCACCCATTCCTTTCCATCATTTGAGTTACTCATTTTGTTGCCAGAATTCTCCTCCTCTTCCTCCTACACGCCCATTCCACCCACAGAGCCACGCATTGCGTTCGACACACATTTCACCAAAGAGCCTTTTTCTCCCTCTCCGTTTGACGAGGGGATGGACGGCCAGAATAATTTCGTAATTCTGTCGGATGGGAGTGAGGTATTTTTGGGATTTGATAATGACCACTGATGATAGACTGTTGATTCCTTTTACACATTTAGTTGGATCTGTCCAAATGGGACCACATTGGAGACGGTTTGTTAATTTTTTTTTTTCTTTTGTTTGATTGAAATAAATTAGGGAATTTTGCCAAAGTGTGTAAGGCAAAATGCCATAGAAACTCGGAAGACACTGAAGGATATTACGTAGCGGTGAAAATTATTCGCGACATTTCGCAAATGTCCTATTCCGCGATACAAAAAGAGGTGGAAGCGATGAGTCGGTCAGTTGTTTTCCCTTTGACGGAAGTTTGACTTGCTCTTCTCTTCTCTTACGCAACAGTTGTGAACACCCGAACATTGTCCGTTACGTTGGCTTCTTTGGCTCCGATCAATTGGGGTCTCTGGGCAAGAAACTTGGTCTGATCAACATCGTCATGGAATTCATGGGCGGAAAGGATCTTCACCGCTACCTCAACAACCCCAAAATTGTTTCACAAAAAATAACTTGTAAACCAATCCAACTTAATTGTTTAGGCACCAACTATTGGCAATGCTTTCTCATTCATTGGACAAATTGCGGAAGGGATGGCCTATTTAGGCAGCAGACGAATTGTTCATCGCGACTTGGCAGCTCGAAATTGTATGCTTGACGAGAGATTCGAAGTTGTGAAGATAACCGGTAAATGTGAATTTGAATGGCCAATGATGAAAAAAACGGGAACACCTTTTCAGACTTTGGCCTTTCTCGACTGATGGAAAAATCAACACAAAGTGAAGGGAATGAGTACCAATATTTGGGGACGAACCGAGTCATGCTCCCCTTCCGTTGGACTGCCCTTGAGTGTTTTGGCGATGTCCCATTGGTTGGCCAATCTGGTGCCCTTTGTTCAGTCTTCCCCTTTCAGTTTTCTGAAAAAACGGACGTGTGGTCATTTGGGGTGCTTATGTGGGAGATATTCGCGCGAAATATCGTGCCATTTCAGAATATGACCAGTCAAGTCGGTGGTCCTTTTCCCCTTTACTTGGTTTTAATTCCTATTAGGAGGTTCGACTTTTTCTGGAGCGAGGGAGTCGCCTGGGCATTTTGCCTCGTTGTCCGGAGGAACTTTAGTGCGTTTTCTGGTATCCTTACGCATAATGCTCATTTGTTTTATTAGCCAATTGATGCTGCGTTGTTGGGACGAAAAGCCCCAACTGAGGCCGACCTTTGCCGAAATCTGTGCGGAAGTGGCGGAGATCGGAGATCATTTGCTAGAAACGGACTCAAATTACATGAAAACACAATACGAAATGCTGAGACCTGTTGACAATGGGTACGAAACGGTTAGTTGGAATAAGGCACAAACAACAATAAGCGAGAACCAATAATAAATGTTTTTTTAGCCCGTAAATTCACAGAGGGCATCTGTTTCCGGTTCTGAAAAGGCCCCAGGCGCGGTCCGTTCATTCGAGACTTTGTCAACCAGTGCAAACAGTTCAGAAATTAACGTTGCTTAGAAAACTTCCCGCTTGCTTAAACCCATCAATCGACAAACACTCGAACGGCGTTTTCTTTATTTCTTTGCGGGTATTTTCAACACTCATTTTCATATCATATAGTCAACAACTCGTTAATCTTTATTGTACATTTTCCGGCTCTACTGCAGTTTACGCGTCCAATCGACTTTTACGCGTCCAATCAACTAACCATTCCCGATTTCTTGGGCCATAACTTTCTTCCTAATCAGTCAATCCCTACATTCTTGGTATCATTCGAAAGCTTAAAATCTCAAGAAAGTAATAATGCCAGAAAGTTACGAAAAACATGCGTCAAACAAAAGTTACAAAGTCAAACAAACGAAAATTAAGTTTTTTTTATTAATTTTTTGTTCGGCGTTCGAAGTTTTTGAACTTGGGAGTTCAAAATTTCTGAACTTGATTCTTGAAGCTTCTACAGGCTTTAAGCTTTCGAATGATACCAAGAATGTAGGGATTGACTGATTAGGAAGAAAGTTATGGCCCAAGAAATCGGGAATGGTTAGTTGATTGGACGCGTAAAAGCCGATTGGACGCGTAAACTGCAGTAGAACCCTTAATTTGAATGTCATTCCGTTTATATTTATAAAAATGTTTCATAATTAATATTTCTGTCCATTTGTAAATAGATATTACCACCTTGAAATTATTCCAGTTTGTCAACTTAATACACAATTAACACACAAGTTAACATTTAGATTAAAGGTGGATTGCGGGGTCAATTGAAGTCCAATTCCGAACCCAGTACCCTAAGTCGGACAAAAAGTCGAACTCAAAGACCCCGAAAACCCCCTAAGAAATATATAACTTGAATTCATTGAATTTAAAGGCCCGCGATCAAATGTCCTGCTCTGGGTCAGAGTACCAATATATGGGGAAATCGGTTCTAATGCACTTTATGAGACAAGTCCGAGAAAATTTCGTAGGAAAACGGGAATTCAGGAGTTTTCAATAGGGCTTTTTTTTTACTGGTATTCTCAATTTCAAGTGATACCAAGAATATAGTTTTTGAAATGATAAAGAAATACATGGTACAAGAAATTAAAGATGCCTTTTTGGTTGGACTCATAAAATGCAATATAGTCAGAAATGCACACCAATGAATTAATTGATTGTACACGGAAATATGCTAATAAATAAAAAAAGTAGGCATTATACAAAGCTTGAACATATTTATGACATATCTGTTGACACTGATGATCGTTAACGAAGAATGTGGAGAAAAATGTAAAGAACAAAACCCTAAGATAATATAAATAAATAGACGGCTAACAGTGTAATACGACCAAATTAGGCATCAAAATGGACGAAATGAATAGGCAAAGAATTCAAAAAATTAATTTCATAAACTTGCAATTTTTGGTCAACGAGGACGGACATCATCCAAAAGAACACTAAACACTCACTAATTGCATGCATCATCGACATTAAAAAAATGAATTCCGTTCACTTCTCAAATGAAGGCCCTATTAAGCAGATGCGTGCAATTGTCCAGCTTGGCAGAGGCCTCATTTTCTTTTTGCTGCTGATCATCGTCAAGACATGAAAGTTTGCCATCAGGCCCTTGTGAGAGAGTGCGGCTACGACTACTAAAATACAAAGGTGAGAACGTGCAGGCAGGCCAAGGAAAATTAATATTTTTATAAAATTCCGGAGGACATAGATTGAAGATAAAAAAAAAAATTTTTAAAGAAGAAAGCCGTCTCGATTTACCGACCGAATAGTTCCCGCTGGGCAGTCGGAGGCCAATTCATTGCTAATGCAACCCGATTTAAGCGACTTTTGTACCCAAAGGTGTGCCAAAGCGAAAACGCCTGGCAAGTCTAAGTAGAGATCACCAAGAGCAGCGTAAAGACGGGTGAAACCCTTGACAAGGCAAGAATCGAGCAATGTGCCTTTGTCTGACATAGCCTTAAATGATAAAGGATTCTTTGTTACTTACTAGGGTTAGTTTCTAGTAAGAAATTTAAGCTTAAGGCTTCAAAACACTATGGGGGTAGGTTTTCAAGAAAAAAACTAATGGGTGGTTAGTTTTTTTTAACGGCATTAATGCGCGGGGGGGAAGCGATGCGGGGGGGGGGGGAATGAACCTCCCACCCCCTTGGTTCTATGCACCAAACCTACAGTTAAGCCGTGTAAATTGGGATTCAGTCCGGCTTTTTCTTTGGTTTCTTGACCCAAGAGATTAACATCTTCCATCCACGAACTGATGTTAGACTGGACCATAGTCCCAGCGGAAAGCCTTATCCCATTGTTGTAACGTATAGGGCCAGTTGTCGGAATGATAATTGACCCGATGGCTTGAAAAGGCATCCCTTATGTGCAGGTCGCAACCAATGTTTTTTTCGAGAGGGGGGCAACATTAATTTTTTAGGTGAGAATTGAGTCCCGACCTTACAATACCTTAAGCAGAGCAGCAAGATTAGTCATCACATTGTCATGCATTTGCTCAAGTGCAAGAATGCCAGCCTGCCGAACGAATGAATGGACATTTAACGCTACTCTTAGGCAATGGGGCACCTGATACACAAACTCATGGTTGAAGTGCGGCACCTTCAGCTCGGACAAGCGCTGTTCTGCAGCTTCTTGGTCGTTGCTTAGCACGTACTCCTTTAGGATTAGCTTGAACTGCGCAGAAAGAACTTCGAGTGACTGATGTCCTCCGGAGGGAACGCATTTGCCGTTGAGGAGATGGCGATTGTTGGCGAAGGCAATTGCATCAGCAAAAACTCTCCTTTAGTCAACAAGTAAAATTTTGGGTAATACTAAGGTTTGTCCCCCCCCCCCTTTTTTGAAAAAAAAAAAATTATTTTTTTAAGTCGTGAAAAACAGCGTTCTAGGGGTTTTCGGGGTCGCTGATCACGAATATGACACTCATTTTGACCAATTTCGAATCCCGAACCCGAATTCGAACAAAATCAAAATAAAATATTTTTTTCAAATTTAACATTTATTGCCCAAAATCGATTCAAATGCACGGAATGGCCATTGGTTGGTGTTGTTTGTCTCTTCAATTTCAAATCTGCTGGCTTTTGTCCATTGCTCTCCATTTTTGAACGCCTTTTGTGTCCATCAGTCGCCTGCCGTTCGTTCTTTTGTTTCCGTCGGGGGGGGGGGGGGGATTTTTCGGCCCATCATCGGCTGTCAGCAATGAAATTTGTTTTCTCTACTCACTCCTCCAAATCCTAATTGAATTCCCCAAAAAATGGCCATTGAACAGCTCCGAAATCTTAATCTCCCAAATTTCTATGCCGGTCTTGCGATTTCGTCACATCTACCCATGCGAATAATTTTATAGTTTATTTTACTGCTTTGTTTGTGTGTATCATTAATTTTATTTTCTATTCCGTGCATTTGAATCGATTTTGGGCAATAAATGTTAAATTTGAAAAAAACATTTTATTTTGATTTTGTTCGAATTCGTGTTCGGGATTCGAAATTGGTCAAAATGAGTGTCATATTCGTGATCAGCGACCCCGAAAACCCCTAGAACGCTGTTTTTCACGACTTAAAAAAATAATTTTTTTTTCAAAAAGGGGGGGGGGACAAACCTTAGTATTACCAAATTTTGCTCTAACGAAAATGAACGTACTTAACCGACTCGTTGCCCTCCACATTTTTATGGGCCAAAAATGAAACAACGTTCGATGTCACGATGTTTTGTTCGACCAGCTTAGCAATAAAGACAGCCAATGTGTCGCACAGTTTCGGCACATCTTTGCTCAAATCGTCGACTGACCCGACAATGTCCTCAATGACATCAGTCAGGGTGTGGGGAGACACCCATTTGAGTGTGACCATTTTGTCGATAAGTTTAGCGGTCAACTGCAAAGTACCGTTGGCTTGTTCCAACGCGATCAACACCAAATCTTTGACCATTCTGAACACGGTTTCTCCAGTGATGCAACATTTTTCAAGCGAGTCCTGTTGAAAAATCAATGTAAAAACACGCACATAAAGCCTACCAAGGCATCCTCAATGCTGCCGCTTTGCATATAATCACCGAAAATTGCACGTATTTCGTCCACACTGTATTTACACACAAAATCGGCATATTCCACGAGTTCATCATCCGTATCAGTGTCCGACTTCTGCGAGAGTTGGTCGTTATCATATGCCAAGTCAACACAATCGAGACCGTATTCGAACCGCCCTCCTATAATAAAGTTTACAAAAAATTTTATACGCTCTTTATTACCATCTTTTTTGATAGAACAGCCACTGACTCCGCGTGAACGCGCCTTTCGATCGGCCCTACCATTCTTCAAATTTTTGAGAAGGTTCTTGTCGATGTCTAATAATTATTTTCAAATAGTTTATATAAATTTAAAAAAGTTTACAATGTTCTCCAAAAGCCTCTACAATTTTTTTTGCTGCTTCTGATGGAAGGACCCGCGGCGGTTCAACTCCATTTTCCTTGGCGAAGAAAATCTCAGCCTCTAACTCCGGGTCCTTTATCGGTTTGGAGGCTGTTGAGTGGCTTCTGTTGCGCTTCCCTTTTTCATTTCGCACGTCCATTAAATAACGAAAAAAAAAGTCCAAAATATTAAAATATTAAGATGATTTTCTCCTAAATTTATTTTTAATAGTGCAGCTGGCGTTTGTCCGTACATTTAGTTAAAAACCCAAATACACAACACAAACACACACACACACACTACCTGCCACTGTCTCGCAAACAGGAAATGTTTTTGTTTGGTAAGCACCCCTCAAACCAGATAGAGGTACCAGGAATGGAAGCCGACGCCCTAAAAATTTTCCGGAATTCCGACCCCAAAAATGGTCGGAATTCGGAATTCCGTCCCATCCCTGGCACTTTAGTCGGAGGGTCGTTTCGTACCAAAGAACTAATCTTAGTTCTATTTCTTTTTTCAAAAAAACTACGGGGTTGGGTGTTTTCAAAAAATTTGGGTTAAGTTTGAAAAAACTAGGGAGTTCGGTTGTCAAAATGACAATTTTTAGAATTTAAAAAACTAACCCGTTTTCAAAAATTTCTCCGGTGGCGCCTATCGGCACCACCGGACACTATTTCGCTTAGCTTAGTTTTCCTCAAATAATACCCAAAAATCCACAAAAAAATGGGCACTTTTTGTGCGAAATCTGTTAAAATACACTTCAATTTCCCAAAATTTTCCGGCGGCGCTTATCGGCACCGCCGCGACCCCGTCCTCTTCAAGTTTTTGAAAAGTTAAAAAAAAAATCCGAAAAAATATAAAACGTATGAATTGATTATTTTTACCGCTTTTTTGCTCTTGGAAGAAAATTTTTCAAAGTGCTGATTTTGATTCCAAATGCTGATTTTTTGTCTGCAATGGGTCTCAATGTTGTTTTATGACATTCCTTTTCCAAATGTACACTGACCCTTCCAAATTTGTTTTGACTCAAAATATTCCCCGGTTTAATTGAAAACCCTATAATAATTCCTCTCCTAAAAGCAGTTATTCAAAATGGCCTAAAGCCTCGAACCCGGGGACACAACATTATGAACACTGCTTGCCAATCATCTGATCTACCTTCATATTTCTGTTTTAATGGCATTCATTCCCCCTTCTGCATATTATTCTCCTTGTTTACATTTTTAGCTGTAATTGTTTCGTGTATTATTGGAAGATGACCGCTAAGAATGTTTCACCGTCGTCTAAGGCGAGCTGTTGCTCAAGGAATTCTTGCAACTCTGACACAAATGAATCACGTCCAGTTTCCTTCTGCAATGCGCAGTCAATTGTCAATTTTCAAAAGTCATTACGCATTTATGATGGAAAATCGGTAAATTATCACAAATTTTTACGGGAGACGGACTGAACGGAGGCGGACTGCATTTTTGATTTTAGAAATTTGCTACGAAAAAAATGGTTTCATCAGTGTCCATTCCCGTCAACGCGAACAAAGTATCTGCCGCTGTTGCCAAATAGAGGGGAGAACATTCACAATGCTTTTGTTTGTAACGTTTTTCTTCTCTCTTTATTTATGACTCACAGAATCCATTTTAAGACTACGATCTCTTCGTCGTTTTATTTTCCTGCCCATTGCACAATAAAACATTAATCTTTTATGAACAGATAATATAGGCTCAGATGTTCTACTCATAGTATGTAATTAGGGCTCGGCTAAACACTTGCATTAATCGCCTTGCGTATTTTCTAAATAACTTGTCATCCCAATTTCCAAGGGTTACCAACCTACAAAATTGTTTTTGTGGACAGAATTTTTAAGATATCCCGCTTTTCCAGCCTGAACACCATTTTAAAAACACGCCTTTTTGTAAAGATTTACGCCAATGAATATTTTGCAACTTGGTAGGCTTCATATAATTTTTAGCACCAAAAATCCAAACCTATATATAAAATTAACGAATAATTTCTTAGTAGCAGCTCCCGCCCGGCCGAGCAATTCAAAACTGCCACAGAATAATTTATTATATCTTTTTTTTCCTCATGTATTTCCGATTTGAAAATTTATTAAAAGCATTAAAACGGTCTTGATGTCATTTAGATACATGATTTCGAATCTTAGAGAAGGTGAATAGGTCCCCCTCCTCTTCCCTCTTGGCCATGGTCTTTAAAGAGAAAATATTTCAAGAAAGTGTCCCCGTTTGATCATAAGTAGATTCTTCCTTGCGTTCGTTCAACTTTTTCTTTTACATTTCTGGGTCCTGCTCTGGTTGTAAATTGTGCAATTGGTGTGCGTTTGCTATTTGTTGAGACAATCCGCCAAACCTTTTCTGTTGTGTCTAAAACGGATTGATTTTTAATGTAAATTTTCCATCTTCTCCAGTTGGGGAAAAGGGGAAAGGTAGGGACGTAGTGTACCAAACTCGTAAAAATACGATTTGGGTTTCAATTGAAGCGACAAAAACGAAAGTGGATAATTCGTCAAAATTTCCGTACCAAACACTGAAAACGTTGGAATGTATAATGTACAAATTCGCCTTTGTCTGTAACGGCGGGCGCAGTACCGTCAGAGACGACTTCCTTAACGCCGGCTGAAAAGGATAAACTAATGAGAATGCGAACTTTCAAAGCGTGTACATACGCAAGGTCAAATCAGCATCTCCAAAATGGTCAAAATTTGAAGTGTCCGCGATTCCGTTCACTTCAATCCGAATAGGGGCGGGCAAAAGCCTGAAAATTTAATAAAAAAACAGCAGGAGAATAAAACAAAAAGCAAAGAGGACCTTATATTCTGCCAATCGACCCTCTTAAAGAAAGAGCACTGCTTGATGCTCTCAATACCCGAATGATTGCCGAGTCTTTTGTCAACTTCGCAACAAAACCCTTTTATTGTCTTAAGGAAGAAAACTCACCGTTTTTAGTTTTATATTAGAAAATGATTACATTTTTAGCTTCAGTTGAGATGGGAATTTCGGGCGGGAAAACGAGCGTTTGCTGCCAATTCATCACTTTCCTATAAGTCTCCTGAGGAGTCTCAGAACAAAACGGGGGATAACCTGCAAGACAAAAACAAATTTGGGTTGGCAAAAAGAATTCTAAACTTCGCAAATAAAACTCACCGATCAACATTTCGTACATTATCACGCCCAATGACCACCAATCGCAAGATTTAGTGTACCCATTCGGTTGGAATACTTCCGGAGCGATATAATCGGGTGTACCAACGGTGGAGTAAGCCTTAAATAACCGTAGGAGATGGGGTAAATTAGCTGACATTCTACATAAGCTCGGCGATTCTTGCGCCACGTTTCGGCGCGCCTTTTCGATTCGAATGGCTTAGCGACAAAATCTGCTGGAAGTTGGCTGGGCCAATTTCGGTAAAGTTCGGTTCGGTGTATCTTTTTAAGTCCAGTACAAAGTCCAAAGTCGGATAGCTTGATATGACCCTAAAACAAACTGGGAAAAGGTAATTCGACTAACGGCTCAATGGCAAAATGTACACAAAGGTAATTACTTATCACACAGGATTTCGACCCTGTGAAAACAATCAAGTCTCACAAACACCCAAATAATTAGTTATACGTGTAATGTTTGTTTTTTTGCTAATAATTCCGTAAGAAATATGTCACGGCATTTGACTTTCGATACGTTTTGCCATGACACCAAACTATAGATAACCTTAGCATCAAGCAACAAATTGTCAGGCCTAAAATAAAAGATGAATTAAACAAAAAGAACCACATGACTTTATGTCTCGGTGAATGAAGTTCAAATTGTGGATCGCCTGAATCGCCAAAGCAGTTTCGGAGATATAAAAGAGCGTCTGTTCCTCTGTCAATTGATCGTATTTGATCAAAAGTGTCATCATGTCACCTGAGATCAGTGTTTAGGCATAAAATACAATCGTGAAAGCACCGCCTGGCAGAAATTCCATCACCAAATACAAATTGATTTTGTCTTGGAACGAGTAATACATCTTCACCACCCACTCGCAATCCGCCTCAGAGAGAATGTCACGTTCAGCGCGGACATGGGCCATCTGTTCAAGCGTTAAGGAACATTTTGAAATCAATTAAGCGACCTGTTCCTTTTCCAACATTTCAGATTTCCTTAGAATTTTCATTGCATAAATGTGACCAGTATCAATTTTTTGGACAAGTCTGACTTCTCCGAACGCACCTCGCCCAATCACCTACAATAATAAGGAAGATTTGGAAAATAAGTGAAGAGCACCTTTAAGGATTGGAAATCATTTGCTGAAAGTTTCGTCCTTCGTTGTCTCAAAAAATCATTTTCTTTGGCTGCGTGAACTTTCCTCCTTTCTTCCTTTTCTTGCTCGTTAAGGCCTTCCTCCGTCATTTGCTTTTCAAGCTTTTCTGCACGTTGTTCCCTTTCGGCTAAATGGACCATCGCTTGGGCATAATAATTTTCGATGGACAATCGCGTTCTATTTGCTTTATCTCGAATATATTGAGACATTTTTACGAGAACAGGAATTTGCTAAAATATGTAATTAGTTAGAAATAATCAATAACAGGACGAGATTACTATTTTTTACAGATTTCGATGGACGAACCCCGATTCGTATTATTGTGTAGTAAACATAGAAAGAGAAAAAAGCGAGATAGTGCTTTTACAAAAGAGAACAGAGAAAAAAAGCTAACCTAAAATAGTACGAATCGTCTTTTTACCATTTCGATCTAGGCTCTATTGCAGTTATCCGACCATAAAAAAGACTTTTCGTGAGGGGTGAGATTTACGGTCATGTAAATTTTTTATGGTCGTGTAAATTTCTTAAGGTCATGTAAGAAGTTTTTATGGCCGCTATTGCAATAGAGCCCCGATCTAACTTAAAAGTCAGAGCCGGTTGGCTTGTTGAGTTCACGATTTTTACTGAAAGTAAATCACTGGCGTCCCTCTGCGGTAGGAGTCAATTCCAACTCCGTCCCAAAGATCGTCAATGGACTTAGAAAAAAATGGTAAACATGGTTGAGAAAATTAAATTGTTTGAGACGAAAAAAAGATTCGGAGGGCATGGCTGGGACGGAGTTGAAATCGCTCCCCCGCCGATGCCCGAAGTCTACTCGCTGATGGTCTGTCTACTCGACGATTGGCCTATTGTAATTTACAATTTATGTTTTTTCATTTACATATTTTTCTGCGGGTGCCTCAATTGCGGACCGACAACAGCAAAGGGTTTCGGGGTATCTGGAGATGTTTTGCGTCAAGATACATACATAGAAGCGCCGAATTGGCTGTGCCAAGATGATCCGAGACCCGTTTTCCAATTTAAAAGCTTATTTTGAGCAAGTCAACACATAGTAATGAATGGATGTGAATTCATTGGTTTTTCGTCGTTGCAATGAAGTTACCTTCAACAATTGCCTCAATCATATCAAAATGACGAAGGATAAGCATTTGAAGCAGCTGTAAATTCTTCCCAATCTTTCATCATTAGCTGCTTTTGTATTACGGCGAACAATTTGGGAGAGGGGGGGGGGGGGAAGAAAAGGTGAACTGGTGGAGGAGGAGGAAGAGGAGATGAGAAGCAGGATTGGATGAAGCAAGGAGAAAGAAGGATGGTGGGTGAAAACAACGGAGGCCGGGGAGCGGGGGAGGGAGAGGGAGCTGAGGCTATAAGAAAAGAGTGGACGGACGGATGGGAAACGGGGGGGGGGGGTGGGAAAGGACGGTGGCGGATGTTTGGATCGGCCCAGCCGAAGAATGTCAGAGCGACAGCCGACCGACACAGTGAGTGAGCAGGGGGAGGGGATATGGCAGATCCGCCGCTGATATTTGACTAGCGCAGTGCTCATCAGTGAATGTGAGGTCCACCCTTTCTCCGGTCACCTCAACATTCCCCCCCCCCCCCCCCCCCGACGCATTGGGCAAATCCCTTCTCATTGCAAACACCGCTTTACTAATTTACTAAACCAACCTTCGCATGCGCGGATATCTTCATCATTCCATCATCCTCCTTTACTCATTTGGCTTAAGTGCACTTCGACCTCCGCGCCGGGGGGGGGGGCGCAATTGGCCAATTCGATTATTTTGGGTCTCTTCTCCCTCTCATTCGATGTTTTGGTCACGTAATTCTCTTAAGCCCTTTTCTGTTGATATTTCTCCCAATTATTAGTTTTTCCAATGCTTTCCCTGCTCTCCTTACTGCTCGCTTCCGGCACAGTGCTTAAGGCTGACACTGAACGATGGACCGCGCAAAACTTTCCGAATCCGCGCCGAAATCACACGGGCTGTAACACTTGGGAAAACTCGACACTATGCGACCCCGACCACATTTTGACGGACCAATGGAGGGCACAGATCAACGAAAACATACAGAGACAAATGATAAGTAAAATTGACGAAACGATAACGAAAAAATGAAGGAAATTAAAGAGTTGACAAATGCAAATGTAACGTTAGCGGAGAAGGCACCAGCAGAATGCCAAAATCAAAGCGAAAGAATCACCATTTATGTGCTATTGGCCAAGCAAATTTTGACACCAAATAATCAGAGCATCACCGGAAACGATTTGGTGGGAAATGCCGTGGGGGAGGGAGAGAGGGGAAGGACAGTTTAAAAGGCGATTTTGCCGGAAATTTCAGACAAATTTTGGTGATGAATTAGCCCGTCGTTTTGGGCTCAATGATTTGTCATGCAAAACATTCCTTCTTCTGATTGGAATTGAAGCAGCTAAACTTGCTTATGTGAGGGTTCGTTCAAAAGCGAAGTCTCATTGGCCCCTTAATGTTTTGGGTCAGTTAAGACGGGAAAGGATTTGCGACTGCCGGTGGATCTGATGCAACGGGTGTTCCACGAGTACAAACTGTTCAATGCAAAGAATTTTATGGCGGGACTGAATAAGATAATCGACGAAATTGGCGCGCAAATGGCTGACCCTTTCAAGGTTCAATCCGAATCAAAGAAAAACGACAGAAACCAACTCGAAAAGGACCGGGAACAGACTACGGTTAGCAGTGCCCCGGCAAATGTGACGTCCACGGACACAGCAGCGACTTCACTTGCGGAGATCGTTAAGGAATTGATGGAGAAGAACGGAGACGGAGAAAGGGGGTCAAATGGAAACGCAACAACAGTGCTAAGTGGGAGAAAAGAGGACGGAGAAATGGGCATCACGGGGAGCAGCAGGGACCAACGGCAGCGGCACAACGGCACACAAATGGGAACGGCACAATGGTAAGGGCAGGGAAGAAGAAGGGAAAGGGCACCGAGGCACCACAACAACAGAGTGACGGAGCAGAGTTAGGACGACAAAATAAAAATTGTACCATAGCTGCATTTGCAGGTGGATGTTCTTCGCCCTGGGCACTGCCATTCTGTTTTCTTTCGGCTCATTAGCATTGTTGGCGATGGTCCAACAGCGCCAAAGGGAACGCAGGCAAATGTGCCAGAACATGATGAATTCAGCAAATG
Source organism: Heterodera filipjevi (assembly GCA_039877585.1). Taxonomy (NCBI): domain Eukaryota; kingdom Metazoa; phylum Nematoda; class Chromadorea; order Rhabditida; family Heteroderidae; genus Heterodera; species Heterodera filipjevi. Next base: position 9,346 of record JBDPZO010000642.1, on the reverse strand, counting down.
GACATCATCCGAAACTGACAATGCTGGGAGGGAAAGATATATTTTTAGTAGAGGTGGCAAAAAATGAGGAAGCACCGGAAACAAAGAGAGTGACTGGGGAAAACGATGAAGAGAGAGTGAAGGGGGAAAAGAGAGTAGAAGAAAAAGAGGAACAGAGACTACTGGAAACAAAGAGAGTGGATGGACAAAAAGAGGAAGAGAGACTACCGGAAACAAAGAGAGTGGATGGACAAAAAGAGGAAGAGAGACTACCGGAAACAAAGAGAGTGGATGGACAAAAAGAGGAAGAGAGACTACCGGAAACAAAGAGAGTGGATGGACAAAAAGAGGAAGAGAGACTACCGGAAACAAAGAGAGTGGATGGACAAAAAGAGGAAGAGAGATTGAGATGCGACGAAGAGAAAGAGGAAAAGAAAACACTGAAGATTATGCAAGACGCTGGAGGAAAAGAAAAAATAATAGAAGAAAAAAATGAAGAAAAAGAGGAGGAGCAAAGAATGGATGAAAAAAGGGAAAAGGAAAGGAAAGAGGGAGAGGGAAAGGAAAAGCGAGAGGAAAGGGAAGAGGAAAAGAAACAGAGTGAACAAAAGGGAGAGGGAAGAGTGACGAAGACAGTCTCAGGGGAGCATTTGATCTATGAGAATTCACTTGCCACTGATCGTACAACGACACCCCTTCACTGGCAAAGAGTTCGGATTGGAGCTGCTGATCTGGCGACCGATGTGATCGAAGAAGGAAAAGCCGCCTGAGAGTGACCATTGGGAAGGAGCGAGAGAGTGGAAAGAATGAGAGAATAAAGGAGAAGGGGAAGAGAGAGAGGAAGACCGTTAAAGCAAAGACACGAGGGAATGAGAGGAGCGAGAGAGAGAGCGGGAGGGAGAAAAGCAAAGGACACGAGAAGGAAGGAACGAGGCATTTGGCGTCCGTTATTTAATTTGCCGGGTACCGAAAAGTGTGGACAAATGGAATTGTCACAAATGTTCCAACCCTTAATTTACCATGCCACTTCATTTATTGGTTTTGAAATTTGTCGTTGAAAATGAAACAATAAACATTATCAATGATTGTTGTCTTTGTAACAATGATAGCGCAATTTATGAAAATGTTCAAAAACAATGATTTTTTGCTGATTGGGCGACTGCGACCCTTCAAAATGCCTAACGGAAGGCGGACGCTGCTCCACTGAAAATGCTGGCACATAATTTCCAACGGCTGAAGGGGAAACATTTGTCAAAAAGGGCATTTGGAAACACAAAGTCAACGAAATGCTTTGAGAGTTTCCACCAAATTTCGGGCCCAGTAAAAAAATCAACAACCATGGCGTCGGTGTGTATTGGTCGGCAAGTCGGCGTGTGCCTGGCCGTAACAGAGGCACCCTCCGATTCCGCCGAAGTTCCGCTTCCGTCTCCGCGGGCTCAGCGATAAGCAGCGATAAGCGCTGTTCGTCCTTTGTGGGTACCGAAATCAGCTGAAGTTGCCGTTGTTGCTGTTCGGGCACTTCCAAATAAGGCCGGAAAAGCCAATTGCGCATCAGCAAATCGCCATCCTTTCAATTTGCGTTCCTTTCCTTTTTCGACCCTTTGCCTTCCCAAACTGACCACTCTGCTCGGGTTGGGACTGGCATTAAGGAACTGAACCAACAGAAAAAGGGACAAAACAAAGCTGAACATGGCCAAGCGAGCGGAGGGAACCGACGACGGACGATGAGTGGCAACGGAATGGACAAACATTGGAAGCGGCAAAAATGACTGAAAATGGGAGAATGGGTGGACGCGAAAGGATGGATGGACGCGATAATGGGAAATGGCCTAGGGAGTCTGCTAATGTGGCGCATGGGCAAAAAGTCCAAAATAAAAAAGTGAGGGGAGATTGGCATAACTAATAATTAATTAGTTATGTTTTTTCCTTGGAACTATTCACGGAATAGGGAGGACCAAAAAAGGGAAATGCTAATTAACGCCAACAGATAGATGGGCGATAATCCCCTGGGGTGACGATGCCGAAATAACAGTGCCGAAGAGGGAAAAAATATGGGAGAAGAGAGGTGGGGACAAATTTGTCATGGAGTTAGAGGAGGTTCAGGAAGGAGGAGGAAAATGAATAAGCAGAGGGAGTCAATGGATTTTGGAAATGCCAATTTCTGTGCCGTACCATTTTCGGAAGCCCACTATTGTGTAAACCTGTTGGATTACGGACAAAATGACCTCTATTTATACGCGTAAATCAGTGAATGCTTTTTGGTCAAATACGGAAGTAATTTAGGACATAAGCGAAGAAAAGGGGCGGAAAGGGAAGGGAAGGGAAAGGGCACAGTGCCTTTTGGGTTAATTTGGCTCATTAATGGCCCATCGACGGACGTAATTCGGCGGAAGGAACGCAATATTAAAGTCGCAGTCCGAAGCTGTAAGCTAAGCAAATGAAGTCAATTGCCCTTTTTAACTATTTGCTAATGCCATTTCGTTCTCTGTGTCCCACCCCCGCCAAAACACCGGCGGAAGTCTCCAAACGGAAAAAAAGAAAGTTTGCCCGACAGACGACAATTTAGGAATGTGCAATTAAGGGGATGGACAATTGGGAAACGTAATTGGAAACATGAACAAAACTTAAAGGAATTAATGACATTGGCACAAGAAACGGAAGACTTTTTTATTAATAGCAAAACATTAATAACATACGGAAAATAATGGAAAGAGAACATTCTGCGCGACCACCTGCTGTTGTCGGCGGAGGGTAATTAAAAGTGCCAAAGGCCCACCATTTACAAAAATAGCATAAGAAAATGGGAATGCCAAAGAAAAAGAGCAATTCGAAAGCGCATTAAAAGAAGCAAGGATCGTTTGCAAGAGCTTCGGCAATTAACAGACGGACGGAAACGACGGCACGGCATTGGTCGGCCAACAACAGTCCCGACTTCAGCAGACCAACTTCACATATTTGGCCGGGAACCAGCCACTCCTGGAGAACGTTGGGTTGGGTGCCGTTTTGGCTGGTCGTGCCCCTGGCCCACCTGGTCCCGTCCGTGCTCTTCCCCAGCACCCATCCCCTCGTTCCGCTCTTGACCAACAAAACCCTCTCACCGGCCATCAAACTCAGCTGATTGTCCTCTTGTCCACTGAATGGCGTGGTACATTCGATCAGTCGGCCGTAATCCGACGGGCCGAATTTTGGAGACACTGCGTAAGTTTCGAGCCAATTGTATTAGATGGAGTAAACGAACACGCACTGTTTCGATGCATTTTGGCCAGGCTGTTGCTGCCTGAACTGTCCTGACTTTCCCCTCGGGCGTGACACTGCTCCAAAGATAAGGCAGTGTCGAAGTGAAACTTCAGCAGTTCCGTTTGCCCAACTGATTGCATCACATCAAATTTGGTGTCCTCCTCAATAGAACTTACTTCGGTCCTTCTGTCCGTTGCCGTTCTGTTCCTTCTTATCGACTGCAACGCGTCCGTTGCGCTGAAGGCGTTGGGTTGCGTCTGATCCCGTCGGTTTGTCTTCGTAAAAGTGTCTCAGTGCCCCCGCGTCCGCTTCTCCGTGCTCCGGCTGCTTTTCCTCCCTCGCCGTGTTCCGCTGGCGCCGTCCTTCCGCTTGCCCTCCCTTTGCGCTGATTTTTACCACCGTTTTCCATACTTGGCTGTCCCTTATATTTCTCGCCAGCATTCCGTCCGCCACACTGTGTCGGTATTTCGTCGTTGGCACAATTGGCGTGGGCCGGAAACGTTTGGTAGGGAATTCGCGCCTTCTCTCTGCAGACCATCCGTCTTCCGTGGCAAATTTTTTCTCCAACTCGGCAATCACTGTTCGCTGCGCTTGCGCCTCTCTTTGCGTTTCTTCCACCGCACTTTTGCCCCTCTCCTGCCGCGTTTCGTCCAATTTGGCATTTACTGCTCCCTCATGCTGAAGATCACTTTTTCAATTCCTTCAAATGACTTTTCTCGTCTTTCTCTACCGTTTGTCCCTTTTTTGCCATTCTCTCTCCGTTTTTGGCCCTTTCTGTCTCTTCCTGTTTCGGTTTGTCTCTCATTCTGTTGCCATTGTCTGTCTCTCTCTCCCCCTCATCCTTTTCGCCAAATTCGTCCATTTGTCGCTCTGTCCGTCCCATCCCCCGCCAATTGTCCAAATTCGTTCGCTCGCCCTTTTCATCCAAATTCAACTCCCTCTCAAAAAAAAGCAGCGAAAAATGCATCCATTCGCGGTATCGTCGCAACAGTTCCAAGTGTTTGTCCGCAAAGAAACGGTACCTTTGGACCTCAAAGCGTCGAGTGAAGAAGCAAAAGAGCATTTAATAGCCTTATAAATGACAAAGTGACGTCTCTCCCCCCCCCCCCCCCCCCCCCCGAAGCATTCGGCACATAATGTTTCGACATATTCCGTTTTAATAAGTCAAATTAGGTGTAAAATGCACCTTTGAATGCTCTTTTAAATGCTGCAACAAAATGATAGCCTGTTGCACTGAAACCTTCTATGCCGAACTGGGAAAAATTTAGCCTATACCCAAAATAAGAAACAAAAAAGTATAATTTGTTGTCACCAAAATAATTAGCTATTTAACCATCACCCCTCCCCTTCCTATCATTCCTCCGCTTCTCTTCTCTCTCTTCACCCCTCCCCTTCCTACCACTCCATCCGCTCTCTCTACTCTACTTGTCTTCTCTTTCCCCCCTCTCACCCCTCCCCTTTCTATCACTCCACCCGCTCTCTCTATTCTACTTGGCTTCTCTTTCCCCTCCCCTTCCTATCACTCCATCCGCTCTCTCCACTCTGCTTGTCTTCTCTTTCCTCCCCTCTCACCCTTCCCCTTCGTATCTGTCGTCCCTCCCTCCCCCCTCCCTCCATTCCCCTTTGACTTGCTGGTCCCGCATCGCCTCCAACTCCGTCTCGTAAAAGCTGCTCAGCGTGTCCGGCATCTGCTTGCCCCTGTGAATTGCCTTGGTCAATTGCCGTTCTCTCATCGAAAAGCCGCTGAGCAATGCCTTCAGCCGTTCCTTTTCCGTTTTGCTGTTCTGACTGACGGTCAATGTCATCGAAGTGAAGTAGTCCATCTTTCAGCTTTTTATTTGGGGTTCCCTTCTCTTTGCTCACCCATTCGATCTGTTCTGAATGGACCGTCTTCAGCACTTCGGTCACTCTCTGAAGGCGTTTCGACTGTTCCCTCACTTCGACCTCTTCCGAATTGCTGCTCGAATAGCCCAAAGCGTACAAAGCGGCGGTGTACGCGTAAAAATGGTGACTAAGGCCTTTATTGGAAGCGGAGGAGCCTTTATAAAGGGAGAACGGCGGAAGAACGACAAACTTTGGAAGGACCGGAGCAAATTTTGACTGGCCGAAGAAACATTTTTGACAGCTGAAAAGAAACGAATGGAAAAGCAACGGAAAGTTAAGCAGAAGATGGATGACCTGGATGAAAGTCAGCGATTAGCTGACGACCGATGGAAGTGATCAGAGACTTGTGGGCTGACTGATCACTTTCCGGCGGGAGGACATTGAGATGCTTTTGGACCATTGCTTTAAAAAGCGAAATGAAAGTGGAAAAATGAACGACGACAAATGCGGGACAATCAGCAGATTGCTCTTGGGCTTTTGGTAAAAAAATTGGGGGAATTAATTTGAGGGAAGGGGAAGAGGAGAAAAGTGAGATAGTAATGAATGTTGGGAAGGAGGGGGAGGGGGGGGGGAAGAAAGTGATTGTTGTGGGACACGAACGACCGACCGACCGATTCCCCTCAATTATCGCTTATAATACCCCCCCCCCCCCGTTCCCTCTGCTACGCCCGCCTCATCGCATCGCCACTCATCGCCTATTTTGAAAGAAGGGCAACAAATCATTCAAATCAAAATAAAAAAAAATTTGTTGGGGTGAAGAAGAAAAGCACTGCACTAATAAAGGAAGAAACATTTCAAAAACAGAAGCGATATGATTTCGTCTTCCGCTTTTGCGTCCAAATTCTTCGCTGTCTCTTTTCTCGCAACAGACCCCACTCATTGATAAGCAAAATTGAGGTGAACGACGCGAGGGGGGGGGGGGGGGGAAGGGGGAAACGAAGGAGGGGAAGGGAAGGGGAAGGGGGAGGGGAGTGAAGGGGGAAACGAAGTAGGGGAAGGTAAGGGGGAAACGAAGAGGGGAGGAAGGGAAAGGTAGGAGGGGAGGGAAGGGGGTAACGAAGGAGGGGAAGGGAACGGGGAAGGAGGGAGGGGAGTAAGAAGGGTGAAACGAAGGAGGAGAGGGAAGAGGGGATGTAATGGAAGGGAGAGTGAGGATGGTAGGGAAGGAGGAGAGTGGAGGAGGGGAGGAGCGGAGGAGGGAGGGAAGGAGGGAGAGGGAGGAGGGGAGGGAAGGAGGGAGAGGGAGGAGGGGAGGGAAGGAGGGAGAGGGAGGAGGGGAGGGAAGGAGGGAGAGGGAGGAGGGGAGGGAAGGAGGGAGAGAGGGAGGAGGGGAGGGAAGGAGGGAGAGGGAGGAGGGGAGGGAAGGGGGAAAGGGAAACGAAGGAGGGAGAGGGAGGAGGGGAAGAGGGAGCAGGAGATCATTTCTGTTTTCCATCACAGCCAAATTAATTCACCATTTGCAGTTTATACATTTGTGGCCCAAGCCAAAATCTGACTTGCCTGATCTGCCAAGTTTTAGGGTTTTCAAGATCCGGCTGTGTATGCTTTTCATTGCAACACCTTCTCTTTTCTCTCTCTCTTTCTCTCTGTCCGCCCACTTCCTCTCTCCTCTCTTCCTCTCTTCGCTCTCTCCGCCCATTCCTCCCTCTCTTTCTCTTTTCTCTCTCTTCTCTCTCTTTGCTTTTCTCCCACCTTTCTCTGTCAATTGCGTCAATTTTCCTCCCTCCCCCCCCCCCCCTTTGCTTTCACCGCCTTTTTCGCGTCCCATTGACGTAAAAGTCGGCCGTGAGGAGAAGGAAAAGCAGCCTAAAAATGATGAAAGGGCTCTGCTGGAGGGAACTTTGTTCTTCTGTTTAGAAGGAGGAGAAGAGGATGAAGTGCTCCTCGCCTTTCCTCTTCCTTATTTCTTTAAAGACCGTTAAAAATTGAAATTCAATTTTTAAGGACCTGAAATCCGAATATAATTTCGCGTTTTTACGTTCCCATAAAACTGGCAAAAAACGGCGGAACGGACCGAACTTCCCATTTGAATAATTTCATTTTGTTTTGTGTTTTCCCACTTTCCTCTGTGATTGGTATTCCCTTTTTTTCCTGCTGTACTTTATAAAATGTTCATTTTCCTTTTTCGTCCATTCCCCTGAAAATAAACTCATCCGCACGTGCAATTCTAAAAATAGTTAAAACGAAGAGGAAGTCATAAAATAGTAATATTAAGGGAATTCATTCCCTTAGAGGAGTCATTTGTGACAATTAGTCGATTCGTAATAATTGGGCATTCATTGGGCCTAATTAACAAATTCCCACTTCGTCAGTCAAAATGCGTCATCGTTCGTTCTGTCATCATTTCATAATTCGTTTTACTCCATCATTTATTACCATTTTCTGATTTTGTCTTTCTCTCTTTTGTCTCCGATTGAATTTCGACCCTTTTTCAGATTTCTTCGACAGCAGCTTTCTTTTGTCTGCCATTTACAATGTCCGGTGGCCTTTTGTATGAGCGTCGCCATTCCGAGGCTTCTCCCTAAGAAGCCGACGGGTCCCTGTCCAATTGGTCGTGCTGAACTCCGTCCCTGCTGCTGTCATTCGTTCTCCGCCGATTGTGTCCCCCCTCTGCCGTTGCTTCGGTCTCAGTCAGCCGCAGTGCAACGACAAAAATCCATCGTTTTAAGAAGTGTGGGGACGGATGGGAAAACGACAGACGAAGCTGAGCCAATTGGCCATAGTGGGAAAGCATTCGGATAGGTGGCGGGAAATACCAGGTGAACGGACCAGCAGCAAAACGATGCTTGACTGACCAGCAAAAATCCCTCCTCCCCAGTTTTGGGACAGTGCCGCTTCGCTGGTGGGCCGTGGGAGTTACGGGGTGTGTTTTGTTTAGTCGACTGCCGCCAACTTTGTTCGGATTATCCTCTCAACTGTCTGTTTCAGATTGTTTCCGTGGTCACCAATGCCTTTCCGAGTCGACCCTCGGCCGGTGGCAATCAAAAGAATGTGGCGAATGAAGTTCGTCCGGACGAATTGGAGGCGATGAAGCGAGTTCAGAACCGAAATTTGTCACTTTGTTGGACGTGTGCGATGACGTGGGCGACGAATGTGTCCTATTTGGTGATGGAGTTGTGTGACACGGATTGGACCGGCACTTGCGGTGGTGCAGTGGTGGCCGACTCGGTAGCAGCGACATGCGGTCGGTTCGTAGTGACAGTCTGTTTTTGCGGGGCCAAATTCAAAAATAAACCGTTGGCATTTGGCCAAGAATGGTATTTTCGAGAGATATGTATTTAAGCGTCGTTCTGAAGAGTATTGCCAACGGCTATCGCGCACTTTAGAACAAAGAGTGGTACACCGTGACATAAAACCGCAGAATTTCTTCTGCTGTTTGGCACTCACCGCCGTATTCGCTGTGCTAAAATAAACGATTTTGGGGTGTCGCGGGTATTGGCAGACCAAAACTGGCATTATGCAATGTGGCGGGCACTTTTGGTACATGGCACGGAAGTGGGCGCGAATTTAGTGACGATGGTGAATATGACCATTCGGCGGATGTGTGGAGCATCGGTGAGTCATTGCCAATTTCCAAATGGCCAAATCAGCATCACATCATCGTCGCTGCATTGCTCAGTTTAGGCGTTTACTTACCAAGTCTGACGGGCAATGCGCCGTTTGACGAGTCGTCCTTTGTCGGCTCTTTCTTCGATGTGCGGGTGAAAATTATGACGCTTATGAAGTCCCGGAATTACAGTGGAAGGATTATTACACTCGAGAGTTGGTCACTTCGCTTTTGCAAATTGATCGCCCGGAGGGAAACTCCGCTGGGACTGTACAAGTCAGTGTATGAAGGGAGGCAGAGAAAAGGACGAAAGACCGGCAGAGCAGAGAAAGCAGAGTGAAGGACAAAGAAGAAAAGAAAGAAAGACAAAAGAGAAAAAGAGGAGAAGATGGGAAGAGAAAAAAAGGAAAGAAAATCAACAGAGAAGAGAAGGATGAATAGGAAGAAAAAAGGTATATCAATGAAGGAAGGGACCACGGGGAATTTTGTGGGAAGACAGTGGAGCAATGACATCAAGATGAATCACCTCATTTTGTTTGTATGAATCAATTCCCTGTGTTTTAAGATTTTTCAAGTTTTTCGTTAGTTAATGAATTAAAATTATTTTATATTTCCATCATCGGACTCTTATCTCTCCTTCAGTCTTCTCCTTTTCTTTCTCTCCTCCACTTACTCTGCTCTTACCTACCTCTAGCTCTC
>JBDPZO010000641.1:0-14504 GCA_039877585.1 Heterodera filipjevi | reverse complement strand
TATAGCAAATCATTACGTAAGTGACTATTACTATGATTAGTCAGAAAAGCTTATATTCTTTTTTGAGTTTTCATCTCTCAGTTCATAAATACTTTATCTCTGTTACCACTTCTTAAATATTAATCGAGCAAATAAAAAAGCTCGTCTATTTTCTATCACTATATATTTATAGATAATTACAGATAATATAGCAAAAATGAATTTTCGCTAACATTACGAATCACTGGCAATGATGATACCTAGGCACCCAAAGAACCCAAACTGGGTTGAAACCCAATTATAGAACCCGCGCAAGAAACACTGAAAATTGATGATCAAGCCTTTTTACTTAGACTTGAGTGCTATGGCAAAGTTAACAACACAGGAAAAATATCATTGCTGTCTAAATTTATAATGCGTTATTACTTGTGTTGGATCCTTCGATAAAAAGATATGGCGTTCAAACTTTTTTCTATGCATTTTAGAGGGTTTTCTGTCTTGGTCTTTTATTGAGTTGAAATTTAATTGTTCGCAAATTTTTTTGTCTTTTTGTGTCAAAGCCCTATTTTATTAGAAGCAGTCATTCAAAAATTCCAGTTATTACTAGAAATTTAGTAATTATATTTAAAACTTTCCTACGTATAGCAAATCATACGTAGGTGACTAATTACTATGATTAGTCAGAAAAGCTTATATCTTTTTTGAAGTTTTCATCTCTCAGTTCAATAAATCTTTATCTCTGTTACCACTTCCTTAATATTAATCGAGCAAATAAAAAAGCTCGCCTATTTCTATCCATATATTTATAGATAATTTACAGATATAATAGCAAAAATGGAATTTTCGCTAACATTACGAATCACTCGCAATGATGATACCTGGGCACCCAAAGAACCCAAACTGGTTGAAACCCAATTATAGAACCCGCGCAGAAACACTGAAAATTGATGGAATCAGCCTTTTATACTTAGACTTGAGTGCTATGGCAAAGTTAACAACACAGAAAAATATCATTGCTGTCTAAATTTATAAATGCGTTATTCTTGTGTTGGATCTTTCGATAAAAGATATGGGTTCAAACTTTTTTCTATGCATTTTAGAGGGTTTTCTGTCTTGGTCTTTATTGAGTTGAAATTTAATTTGTTCGCAAATTTTTTTGTCTTTTTGTGTCAAAGCCCTATTTTATTAGAAGCAGTCATTCAAAATTCCAGTTATTACTAGAAATTTATAATTATAATTTAAAACTTTCCTACGTATAGCAAATCATTACGTAAGTGACTAATTACTATGATTGTCAGAAAAGCTTATATTCTTTTTGGAAGTTTTCATCTCTCAGTCCATAAATACTTTATCTCTGTTACCACTTCTTAAATATTAATCGAGCAAATAAAAAAGCTCGCCTATTTGTCTCTTCACTATATATTTATAGATAATTACAGATAATAATAGCAAAATGGAATTTTCGCTAACATTACGAATCACTCGGCAATGATGATACCTAGGCACCCAAAGAACCCAAACTGGGTTGAAACCCAATTATAGAACCCGCGCAAGAAACCTGAAAATTGATGGAATCAAGCCTTTTTACTTAGACTTGAGTGCTATGGCAAAGTTAACAACACAGGAATTCATTGCTGTCTAAATTTATAAATGCGTTATTACTTGTGTTGGATCTTTCGATAAAAAGATGGCGTTCAAACTTTTTTCTATGCGATTTTAGAGGGTTTTCTGTTCTTGGTCTTTTATTGAGTTGTAATTTAATTTGTTCGCAAATTTTTTTGTCTTTTTGTGTCAAAGCCCTACTTTATTAGAAGCAGTCATTCAAAATTCCAGTTATTACTAAAAATTTAGTAATTATAATTTAAAACTTCCTACGTTAGCAAATCATTACGTAAGTGCTAATTACTACTGATTAGTCAGAAAAGCTTATATTCTTTTTTGAGTTTTCATCTCTCATTTCAATAATACTTTATCTCTTGTACCACTTCTTAAATATTAATCGAGCAAATAAAAAAGCTCGCTCTATTGTCTATCACTATATATTTATAGATAATTTACAGATAATATAGCAAAAATGGAATTTTCGCAACATTACGAATCACTCGGCAATGATGATACCTAGGCACAAAGAACCCAAACTGGTTGAAACCCAATTATAAGAACCCGCGCAAGAAACACTGAAAATTGATGGAATCACGCTTTTTTTATACTTAGACTTGAGTGCTATGGCAAAGTTAACACACAGGAAAATATCATTGCTGTCTAAATTTATAAATGCGTTATTACTTGTGTTGGATCTTTCGATAAAAGATATGGCGTTCAAACTTTTTTCTATGCATTTTAGAGGGTTTTCTGCTTTGGTCTTTTATGAGTTGAAATTTAATTTGTTCGCAAATTTTTTTGTTTTGTGTCAAAGCCACTTTTATTAGAAGCAGTCATTCAAAAATTCCAGTTATTACTAGAAATTTACGTAGGAAAGTTTTAAATTATAATTACTAAATTTCTAGTAATAACTGGAATTTTTGAATGACTGCTTCTAATAAAGTAGGGCTTTGACACAAAAAGACAAAAAAATTTGCGAACAAATTAAATTTGCAACTCAATAAAAGACCAAGAGCAGAAAACCCTTCTAAAATCGCATAGAAAAAAGTTTGAACGCCATATCTTTTATCGAAGGATCCAACACAAGTAATAACGCATTTATAAATTTAGACAGCAATGATATTTTTCCTGTGTTGTTAACTTTGCCATAGCACTCAAGGTCTAAGTATAAAAGGCTTGATTCCATCAATTTTCAGTGTTTCTCGCGCGGGTTCTATAATTGGGTTTCAACCCAGTTTGGGTTCTTTGGGTGCCTAGGTATCATCATTGCCGAGTGATTCGTAATGTTAGCGAAAATTCCATTTTTGCTATTATTATCTGTAAATTATCTATAAATATATAGTGGATAGACCAAATAGACGAGCTTTTTTATTTGCTCGATTAATATTTAAGAAAGTGGTAACAGAGATAAAGTATTTATTGAACTGAGAGATGAAAACTTCAAAAAAGAATATAAGCTTTTCTGACTAATCAGTAGTAATTAGTCACTTACGTAATGATTTGCTATACGTAGGAAAGTTTTAAATTATAATTACTAAATTTCTAGTAATAACTGGAATTTTTGAATGACTGCTTCTAATAAAGTAGGGCTTTGACACAAAAAGACAAAAAAATTTGCGAACAAATTAAATTTACAACTCAATAAAAGACCAAGAGCAGAAAACCCTTCTAAAATCCCATAGAAAAAAGTTTGAACGCCATATCTTTTATCGAAGGATCCAACACAAGTAATAACGCATTTATAAATTTAGACAGCAATGATATTTTTCCTGTGTTGTTAACTTTGCCATAGCACTCAAGATCTAAGTATAAAAGGCTTGATTCCATCAATTTTCAGTGTTTCTTGCGCGGGTTCTATAATTGGGTTTCAACCCAGTTTGGGTTCTTTGGGTGCCTAGGTATCATCATTGCCGAGTGATTCGTAATGTTAGCGAAAATTCCATTTTTGCTATTATTATCTGTAAATTATCTATAAATATATAGTGGATAGACCAAATAGACGAGCTTTTTTATTTGCTCGATTAATATTTAAGGAAGTGGTAACAGAGATAAAGTATTTATTGAACTGAGAGATGAAAACTCCAAAAAAGAATATAAGCTTTTCTGACTAATCAGTAGTAATTAGTCACTTACCTAATGATTTGCTATACGTAGGAAAGTTTTAAATTATAATTACTAAATTTCTAGTAATAACTGGAATTTTTGAATGACTGCTTCTAATAAAGTAGGGCTTTGACACAAAAAGACAAAAAAATTTGCGAACAAATTAAATTTACAACTCAATAAAAGACCAAGAGCAGAAAACCCTTCTAAAATCGCATAGAAAAAAGTTTGAACGCCATATCTTTTATCGAAAGATCCAACACAAGTAATAACGCATTTATAAATTTAGGCAGCAATGATATTTTTCCTCTGTTATTAACTTTTGCCATAGTACTAAAGATCTAAAATGCCAATATTGTTGCATAAAATGAGAGATAAAGCCTCAAAACAACGTTTTAAAAAATGCACTTTGTTTTTTGACCACTAAAATTTATTTTTGACCAGCGATGTACTTATTTCGGGAAATTTTCGATGCGATCGATCTCTGTACTAATTAGGTTATAAGAGAAAAAATCCTCCGTCATAAATTTAGCGACGAATCTACTATTTTGGCTTGGAGGACGAATCGACACGGGGACCAAACGACGGGCAGCGCATATTTGTCATTTTTGAAAAATTATTAGAAAAAATTCAAAAAACACCGAAAAATACAACACTAAGAATCAAATTGTGTAAAATTTTAAAAAAACCATGAAAAATGAATAATTTGAATTTTTGACAAGCTTTGTGCTAAAATATGTAAAATTAAAAGTAATAATCAAAAACGCATAATTTTTTTAGATTTTTGTAATTTAAAATTGAAATGTTATATCGTTGCTGAAAATAGGCAGCTTATCATGGTTTTTATTTTATTTTTTTCGTTACTTTTACTTTTTAGTGCATTTTTTTGGCATCTTTAAGTTATATATCGCATTTTTTCGTCCATACTTTGGCATTTTTTCCATATTTATATGCATACTTCGCGATTTTAATCCCATATTTTTAACAGCCCAACTGATGAAAGCCACAAAGTCTGGCCATGGCTATGTACAAAAAGGCATTTTGCAAAAAAAAATTCCTTCGCTTACCAACCATTCCTAAATGGATGAAAGGAATGCCGCGTGACAACATTTTTTGCAAAGAAAAATTTGGCTAATGCGCCGTCGGCAGCCGTGCCGCCTAAGGCACATTTTTCAAACAACAATGGGTGCAGGCACCGAGACGGTTCCCGTTCTTAGCCTCCCCTCCACTAACAATTTCTGTGTGCCATTTTTGTTTCTGCCCATTTATTCATTCGCTTCGGAGCCCTCTGCTCGCTCGGGCGTCCCTCCTACTGGCCGTCGTAGTCGAATGTGAGGCGTGTTGGCCAAAATTCCATCTCATGGGAACATTGCTAATGGCTTTCGCCGATAAATGCTTCCACACAAAAACTTTCGCCCCTGTCGACATTCCAAATGCATTTTTAGTCGGTGATAGATAATATGCATTAGTGGTGCCACTGGCGTTTGGGCGCCAGAAACAAAATTTTCTATTAAGGAAGAAATTGAAGAATATGTTCCCATAAAAATGAGTATAAAATAAAAATTTAAACAAAAATACTTTTCTTATGAAATTATTATGTGGTGATAAGTAAATGAGTCAAGAAAATGGATCTTTTCAAACATTCGGTTTCACCAAATAAGGATACCGTATCACATTTCCACAATCATTCAAATACCCCTCTTCGCCCTCCCATTTAGCCGTCCCCTCCCCCCTTCCCATTACATTTGCCTTTATAATGAAAACTTCACTTTTTTGTAGCACCTTCACATCCATTTTCGGCAAAATTCAATCTCCTTCTTTTCCAGTTTCATACTTTATAATTTTGATAGAGTCTCTGAGAAGTTAAAAGTAGGGTTGCAACCCCGACATTTCGGGGTTTTACGAAGGTCGTCATTTGCACTTCAAACAAGATGGAAGTGTCTTTAAAGGAGTTTTTAAGACTTTTTTGTTCTGGAATTTTTTATATTATCTTTTTTCCGACTTTTTATGAAAATTTTGCCCCCGAAAAAACCCCGAACCCCAACATTTCCCATCCATTTTTTAAATTTCTCCAGCCACCCCCGACAAATTTAGTCGGGGATTTTCATCCCCGATCCACGACTTTTCCAACCCCGACGTCGGGGTTGCAACCCTAGTTAAAAGTGATCAGAATTTATTAATAATTTTTTAGCCAATTTTTGCCTGCAAATTATTAAACATTTGTGTGCCGTTTTTGTGAAGCGGTGATTTGTCGCCGACATTTCTTGTTACCATTAAAACAGCATAATACTGTTTGTTGTGACTTGTGCCGCAACAGCAGCAGCAAACACCGACGAGCAGTCCAAGCAGGAGAACAACCCAAAAAGCCACCACAATACTGAAGCAGCACAACAACAGCAGCACAACAACCGAAGGCACAAAAAGTAACACAACGGGACAGATGAAGTACGGGGATGCCTGGGCATTCATTCAATTGGACGGGTTGAATGCCGACTAACCCGCGAGTGTTTTGCCGGCTCAATTTGGGCCAATCTAGCCAAGTTCGGCCTAAATATTTTATGGCTCCAAAATTGCCAAAACAGAACAGTCATTTTATTTTTTACTCTCCACAATAATTTTAAGTTTTTACTTATTTTTTTGGTTTGGTTTTTAAATTTAAAAGAGGGGGTCCACGGTCCCGATAGGCAACTCCGAGAAAATTATTGGAAATATTTTTGTAACAGATTTGCACTAAAAATGCCAGTTTTTGAGGTTTTTTTCAAAAAACCTCAAAAGCCTCACTGTAAAATAAGAATCTGGTTTGTAAATGGATTGTAATTGTAAAGTGAGAATTTTCATAAAAAAAATATTTATATCAAACAATAGTACTTCAAAAAATCATGCACTTTTCTCGCTTTTTTTATCCAAAAAGGCAAGAAAATATTCATAAATGACTATTAATTGTTTTGATTACACTTTTTGATGGCTAAAAATGATTTGATTTTTCATGCTAAATGAGGATTTTATAAGGCTTTGAAAGGATTTTAAAAATTTTGAGATTGCAACAGGGATGGACGCAATTCATTAATATTTTTAAAACTTTAAACAATAGAACCAAAACTGGTTTTCTTTGGGGAGAATCTTTAACAAATCGGTCACTATTTTTGAAAAATTTTCTCAGTGGCGCGCGCCTATCGGCACCACCGGATCCCCCCCACCCCTCCGCCCCCTTAAAAGAACTTCTTATTTTTGCCTTTGAAATTCTTATTTCAGAAAATTTTCTATGGGAACCTTGTTTAAAACAGTTAAATAGCCGAGGGCCGGCGGTGCCGATAGGTGCAGCCGGGGAAAATTTTTGAAAATCTGAGTATATTTGAGTAAAAGATTTTGAACAAAAAATGCCCAATTTTGGTGTTTCTTGAGATATATTTTTAGAAAATTTATTAGATCGGGGGTCTCAAATTGCGTCAAAATCACAATTTTACGCAACCGCAATATGCAATCCCAACCGCCAAAAACACGTACTTTACGCAATCCGCAATACGCAAATGCGTCCATCCCTGATCGCAACTATTACTCAACCTAACCTCTGAGAAAATCAAATTTAGAAAGAATTTTCATCTAAATTTTAACACCCTTTTCCTTTCCAGGACGGAGGCAGCCAAATTTCCAACTTTTTTGAGCGGGACACATTGAGCACAATGTACCGAAACTTTGGCAGTTTTGTTGGCACTTCCATCGCATTTCTGGTCTCTTCACTGCTTTTTGCTTCTTGTCAGGTTGTGTTGTTGTTGGGTGAAGGAAATCGTATCCTCCCAAAACTTGGATCTCCAAAATTTGCTTGAAATTTGGAAATTTTCGATTTCTACATTTGTCTACATAAGAAGGGACGTGATAAAAGCTCGCCGCCGCCGAAATCTCGCCGCAAAAACCATAAGCCTTTTTTAGAAGCGTTTCCTTTCAGTGCCGCATTTTTCAGTGCTAGCCGATTTTTTGGCTATAACTTTTTTTGTTGGTAACCAAATTCCAAAAAATTTAATATAATTCGAAAGCTTTATGTATTTAGAACGTATTAATAAGCAGAAGCTAAGCGATGAAACGATTCTCTGAAAAGTTACAATTAAATTTTGTAAATAAAACGGGACTTTTTAAATTTAATCCTAAAATTTTTTCGAGAATTTTTTAATCTCTTAGCAACTTCCTTTTTTTGACTTCAAATGTTTAAATTAGCTCTTCAATGCTACTGCAATTTGTGTTGACTGTTTTTCGGTGTTTTGCCATTGAATGTAGAGAGGAATCCACCGTTCATCAATTTTTCTTTTTGTCTTCTATCCAACTTTAGCCATATTTCCAAAAGAAAAAACAATATTAAAGAATATATAAATATAAACATTAAAAAAAAAGTTAAAAAAAGAAAAAATGCTAGATTTTATAAACTCAGCGCCGAAAGATGCATTTTATAATTAGCGCCGAACCGAGCGCGCCGAAAAAATCTGCGCCGAAAAAGTACGAGCCGAAAAAATACTGCGCCGAAAAACTCGCGCCGAACTGAGCTCTCCGGGTGATTTGGATGAACAATAACGCATTTAAAAAATTTAAAAGTTTTCGACTTTTTGTTCGAGTTTGGGTTAGCGCTCGGAATTAATAAAAGCCAATGCCATATTCGTCACATTTTCAAAAAACGATTTTTTTTTGCAGAAACTAAGTTTTTTTTTATTGACCTTCAAAACTTTAAAACAACTAAAAAGCAAAAAAGAATTTAAAATTAACTGAATTTTTAGACGAGTTGATACAATAAAAGCGAGTTGTGACAATAAAAACGAGCTGATACAATAAAAAAGAGTTGGCTCAAAAACGAGTTGACAAAAAACTCGTTTATATTTAACTAAAAATCGGCTTTTTGTTCGCATTCTGTCCGGGGCTCAGAGTTGGTCGAAATGGATGTTATATTTGTGATCAGCGACCCCAAAAACCCCCTAATACATGTTTTTAAGACAAAAAAAAAAAGTTAAGTGACGAAACGGTCAGTGACGAAAGAGTCAGTGACGAAACGGGCAGTGACGAACTGTCATGTAACCTTTTATAAAGCTTACAACCTCTGGCCCTACCGATGAGTGTGCCTTGTCAAAAGACAATTGAGTGTCATCTACAGGGTGCGCCAAAAGTTCCCGACCACTTTTTAAATCTCTATAACTTTTTTTATTTTTGTTTTCATATAAATTTTTTATACTCATTTTGTAGCTTATGATTTACGAACAGATTTGGCCAAAAACCCATGTCGATAGATGCCACCGGGAAACTAAAAATAAATGAAATTTTCAAAATTCTGAGTAAATTATCCCCCCAAAAAGCATGTCACGCCCATTTTTCAAATGACGAAAACTAAAATAAATTCAAGATTTATTTTCTTTTGATAATCAAAATTTTGGAAAGAATTAAAAATTTAGAGGAACTTTTTTGATACTTCAATTCTTTGGGGGTGGAGATACTCGGTGCCGATCAGGGATGCAGCCGATCGCGATTTAAAAAATCGGTAATCTGAAAACCGGAATTCCGAGGCACAAAAATTTTCCGGAAAACGGAATTCCGGAGCCAATTTCTGAAATCGGAATTCCGACCTAAAAAACACCGGAAATCGGAAATTTTTTTAAACAAAATAAACAATTTTTTTATATTTTTTTTAGGTGGTGCCGATAGGCGCCACCGGGGGAAAAATTTTAGGGTTTGGGTGTATTTTGGTGGCAACAAAAAAAAAGTGCTTTTGAGTCCAATTTTGAAAAAATTCAAGTTAATTGAGTGTCAAAAGATATTTCATCAGACATTCGCTTTGATTATTTTTTGAATTAGTCCGATTTTTTTCCGATTTTTCCATAAAATTTCGGAAATCAGCTACATCCCTGGTGCCGATAAGGACCCGGAAATTTTGAAAATTTAATAGGGTTTTGTTTCTCAGATTTTGGCAGAAAAATTAATAACTTCTGGTAAAAAGCCAAATTAAATTACAATATAAAAAATACGCTTGAAATTTTCAAACATGAAAGCCCAAAAAATATGGTATTTTGAAAAAAATATGAATCCATACCCAGTTTGTTAAAGTTTTGCGTGCAATTTTTGTGTTTTAAATGGGCTTAATATATTGACAAAAAAAAAATATTAAAAAATTTTTAATTTCGTTTCGTTTCGAAAATTTCAAGAATTTCGGGGTTTTCCGTTTCGAATCTCGAGTTTCGAGAAAATTTTAGTTTCGTTTCGAAGAGTCCTTTGTGGAGTTTCGCCCGTCCCTGGTCCCTACAAAGATTCGTCCGGACGACGATTCGTCCGCCTCGCAAAAAAAAAAATACTATTAATTCAATTGCTCAGACGCTTCAACAAAATAGTTTGTTCACAAAACAGACAATATTATCGGGCCACCCACGTTTCGGCGCCCACGTTTCGGCGCTCACATTTCGGCGCTCACGTTTCGGCGCCCACGTTTCGGCGCCGGACACGTTTCGGCGCCCACGTTTCGGCGCCGGACACGTTTCGGCGCCCACGTTTCGGCGCCAAGCCAAAAAAAGCAAAAACAAAATAAAGCTATCAAAAAAATTCTTCGTTTTCAAATAGGGGCCCCCTAGACCCGGTAGGGGTCACTTTAGTCGGGCCATTTTAGTCGGGCCGTTTTAGTCGGAGGGGTCATTTCGTACAAAAAGGTCATGTAGACATTAAATTTTTTTTTGAAAACCCAACCCTAGTTTGGTAAAACCGAACCCCCTAGTTTTTTTTAATGCTCAACTTATATATTTTGTTGAAAAAACCCTAGTCTTTTGAAAAACTAACCCCTTAGCCTGTTGAAACATAACCCTAAATTTTTTTAAAACGTAACCATAACCTTGAAAACCTAGCCTTAATTTTTAAAAATTTCGTATTTTGGCAAAAAAAAACTTTGGGTCAAGTTTTAAAAAAACCGGGGGGTTAGTTTTTCAAAGGACTAGGGGGTTAGTTTTTTAAAAAACTAGGGGGTTAAGTTTTCAAAAAAGTTGGATAGGAGTTTTTCTATTTTTGGCTTGGCGCACTTTTGGGCAATTTTCTTTTAAAAACAGCCATATTTTCTCTGAAAATTGAAAATTTAACGCAAATATTGACTTAAATTTCTGTGAAAATTTTTGGGGCTGAAATGGCTAGTAAATTTCAGCGCGGCGCTCAAATGGCGCGCTGAAATGGCCACTCCCCTCTCCGAAATTTTTTTCTAGATACGCCCCTGTCCGGCGCCGAAACGTGGGCGCCGAAACGTGGGCGCCGAAACGTGGGCGCCGAAACGTGAGCGCCGAAACAACATGGACCCAATATTATCTGCTCTTTTAAATTGCATTAAAATTTTTCGAATTGAATACTCAGTTGGAAGCGATCCCGCTCGATACTTTGATCTCTATCGAAGGCGCGTACAATCTGTTATTAAAAAGAATGGCCCCACAAAATTTTAAGGATTCCCTATCATTTGATCAATGGTTCATTTTAGGGTTGCACGGGACCGGGGCTTTTGGTAAAAACCGGGACCGGGACTTTACGGGCCAGGAAAACCGGGACTTTTTGGCTGGGAAACCCGGTAAAAAAGGTCAAAACCGGGACTAGGTACTCATTTGTACGTGTTTTTTCAGTACCAGTCCCGGTCCCGTGCAACCCTAGGTTCATTTCGAGTAATCATTTAGGCAGTGAATTAAATTTTAAAAAAAATTCATAGAAGAAGAAAAATGGTTTTCGAGAAAATCGAACCCGCTAGTTTTCTGAAAACCTAACATCCTAAATGTCTGCAAACCTAATCCATGCCTTTTCCACAATTTTGTTTTGAAAAAAAAGGAATAGAAAATTCTCAAACAACTTTAATTTTAGGTTTTCTAAAAAACCAGTTTACGGTTTTAAAACTAAGGAGTTAGGCTTTTAGAAAATTGCAATTGAAATTTTAGCCTCCATTTTTATCTTTTCAGAATTTTTTAAATTTTCATTCACTGGCAAAATGAACCACTGCCGAAAGGATCGGCCACCATTTTTAAGTGCTTATACCAAGACTTTTGGGGCTCAATTATAGTGTGTTTGCTGCGTCAATTTTCTTTACCAGTTTGAGTTAACCTAAAAATTTCAAACGCTATTTAAGTGAACAGCTATAGAATTTTTTTGATAATTCTTTCGTTTATTAGTTGCCACAATGGTCAACTGTGGGGAGACGCCAAAACTCAAGACACGAGTGCGCTCACGCATTGTGTGCCTTTTTATTGGATCAAGCTGATCCGGTCAATTTCGTAAGCTTCTACTTTAATCGATATAAAATAAAAAAACTTTCAAATGAATAATAATTAAGGTCTTTATCAAACCTGCTGACGCCGTGTTGGGGGCAGGCGACTACACTGGAGTCACCAATTCTGAACTGAGACTGACCTACACAAGAAAGCAGTTTCTACAGCGGATGCTTTGTGTACAAGGTATTAATTTAAAAGAATACAAAAAGATATCAAAAAAAATTAGTATGGATATAGCATTGCCAGGTAGGGAACGACAAAACGACTTTTTTAATAAAAAGGCGCTATAATTATGAACTAGCGGGGGCGTACATGCGTGTCAATGTATTCAAAGCGCTTCGCGCTTATCGAGCTTCGCTACCTAGGTCTGATCAAAAAATTTGGGATGAAAGTGTTCCAACGGATAGGGGCTGAGAGTGTTCAAATGATCAAGGACAGAGAGTGTTCAATGATTAGGAACTGAATGTTCCAATGATCAGGGACTGAAAGTGTTCCAATGATGAGGAACTGAGAGTGTCCAATTAAAGAAATTAAAATTGTCTAAAGGAATCACTATTCTTTAAATAAAAATTGATTGGTTTAATTTGCTCTTTGAATCAATTAAGAAAAATGCAAAATTTATTCATTAACTTTAATAAATATATCAAAAGAAAAAAACATAAAGAATAAAAAAATTATTAAAATATTGGTTCTTGTTTTATTAATTTTATTTCAAAAGATAGGGAAAATTACTCATTATATTTCTCATTATAATAAATTTAAAAAATAATTCTTTAAATTACATTTTATCAAAAAAATTTGACAAACTTGTTTTATTAAATTTAATAATTATTCTAAAAAAAAATAAAACAATAAAACCCATTTGAGTGTGGTGATCTGAACCTCGCCCCCTCCCCCCCCCCCACCCCCTTCCACACGCCCAGAATCCTAATTTACGCAGGGATTCAGAGGCCTAACGGTCTCAAACCTAAAAAACTGATTGCATATTAGTGATCAGCGTCCAAAATAGGCTTAGAAATGTGTTTTTAAATAAATTTTTAAGGAAAAATTTTTCAAAAAATTTTCAATAGGGCACCTACCCCTATGGTCAGGAATTTCAAAATGATTTTTTGGGTCTTAACTTTTTTTAAGAAAGAGATAGAAGGATTAAATAAAGAGCAATTCGGTAGAGCTAAAATTACCAATTTTTCTATGAAAAAAAATTTGAAAATTTCTGTTCTTAAAAAAGTTATGAATTTTTTCTGAAAATTCAAAATTTTCAGAAATTCGGACCTAACTTTTTTTCTACTCATAAATGAAATCCCAAATAAATTGGATAAAATCCCCAGTATTTCTACCCCCTATGGTCCGGAATTTCAAAATGATTTTTTGGGTCTTAACTTTTTTTTAAGAAAGAGATAGAAGGATTAAATAAAGAGCAATTCGGTAGAGCTAAAATTACCAATTTTTTTATGAAAAAAAATTTGAAAATTTCTGTTCTTAAAAAAGTTATGAATTTTTTTTTCTGAAAATTCAAAAATTTTCAGAAATTCGGACCTAACTTTTTTTCTACTCATAAATGAAATCCCAAATAAATTGGATAAAATCCCCAGTATTTCTACCCCCTATGGTCCGGAATTTCAAAATGATTTTTTGGGTCTTAACTTTTTTTTAAGAAAGAGATAGAAGGATTAAATAAAGAGCAATTCGGTAATAATTGTGAACCATCGTAAGTGTTTTCCCATGCAACAACGTTTATGCAAAACGTGAAAAAGACAGGACAGATAGCCAAAAAACAGAAAAAAAGGGTTTTTGATGATCCGCATTATCTCATCCTTTACTCCACTCCTTTCTCAAGAAGATCCATCAATCAGCTGCTTTTCTGTTTTTAAGACAATGAGAACGTCTAAAATAAGAGAGAATTGCAATTTCCATTATTTTTATTAGAATTAGGTAAAAAAACAATTCTTTTAGTAAAAAAACTTGAGAAAAATGCTTAATTTGTTTTCCCCAAAAATTGTCATTTTTTGGGCAAAATCATCAACTCTACGAGTCCCCTTTTTGATGCGTTTTTGTGGGGTTTTTTTTTGAAAAATATTTTCAGAAATGGCTCTTTTTAGGCTACAACCCGTTAACAAATCAGATTATGTCTGAGGCTTTGAATTTGCCCGATAATCGTATACATATCAGGGGTGCAGATATTAAAGCGAATGTCCGATGAAAGAAAAATTTTTGGGTCAATCAGTTAACAAATTTTATCAAAAATCTTCAAAATTTTTCTGGTTTTATACCGGGTTCCGATATTAAAATTTTTCAAAATTATCATTTGGCTGGCAAATTAAAAAAAGGTGCTATGACGAAGTGACAAAAATATCAGTGTGGGTAAACTGATATTTTTGTCACTTCGGCTCACCACGTTAAAAAAAACCCAGTAAAAGTAACCAGTGTTGCCGCGGGTCGGGAAAAATTCAAATTTGAAGGAAGATATTGAGATAAGAATTTTAGTGGGAAATGCAACAAAACAAATAAATTTTTGAATTTTGTGGTGTTCGAAAAAAATAGGTTCAAAAAAACCCCGGTCTCGGTTGAAAA
>JBDPZO010000065.1:0-13989 GCA_039877585.1 Heterodera filipjevi | reverse complement strand
GATTTTTTCACCAAGCGGGGGGGGGGGGCGGAGGTGGTGCCGATGGTGATGTGACATTTGCGCCGCAGACACTTGCGCCGCGACAGTTGCGCCGCAGACACTTGCGCCGCCCAGCCAAAGTGACACTTGCGCCGCCGACACTTGCGCCGCGACACTTGCGCCGCCGACACTTGCGCCGCTGCCATTTGCGCCGCCGACACTTGCGCCGCGACAGTTGCGCCGCAGACACTTGCGCCGCCCAGCCAAAGTGACACTTGCGCCGCCGACATTTGCGCCGCCCCCCCCCCCCCCCTATTTTGACATAAGCGAAACAAACATATACTAATTTTTAACAACGCAACAAAATTAATATCTTCAACAATATTCTAATCCCATCCTTCGAATCCCTTCATCCCCACACGGTATTGCAATGCATGAATATGTCGGATCAAATCATCGTCATTTTTTTCTTCTTTCGCGTCATAAGCAATTACCAATTGCCTAATAGCTGAGTCATTTTCGACGTATTTTTTAAGACGTGGTCGATCGGCAATGCCCCTTGTCTGATCAATTTCGAAAGGCCGAACACGATTGTTTTGATATTCCTCTTCATCTTTCATTGCCTTTATGAATCTGACATAATAATTTTAAGTGGGATTTTCCGAAAATTTATCTAATTAAGTTTAATATAAAATTCTTTAAACATAATTTGTACTCAAAAGCTCTATATTTTAGCCAGCAACACCTTTCCAATATTTACAACACCCTGCAAGTTAGAGCCCAATGAAGCTTTTTCAAAAAGTCGACCCTACCATTTGTAGTCAAAGCTGCAGACCAGGGTCTAACCCGGACACCTTAGGTATGTTCTACTTACTTGTCCGAAACTGTCCAACTTAAAATCCTCCCCGCAGGTGCTAAGCGCTCCTGGTGAAAAGAAAAAACTTTTCCAGCAGACGACTGCGAAAAAGTGCATGCCGAAAAGACAACTCAGTCCCTGGGACTCAGTTGGCCGCCTAGGCCAAAAGTCTATAGTTTTCCCGGATGCGCCTCAAAAAGTTGTATAAGGTATGCACAACTTTCAGACCCCCTCGGTGCCTTTGAAGAGAGCTTTAATTTTTTGAATGCATTTTCAGGCATAAATGCAAACGAAAGCCAACATTTCTCTATATATATATAAACTAGGGTGCACCGCCGGGGAAGCTGCGAGCAGTTGGGGTGAGAGGGTGGTGATTAAATGAGCGCTTCGCGCAAGGACTTCGTTGCTAGAGGGTACGGTACTTACTTCAAAACAATAGGATCCCCCGTATGGTTATGCAGAATTTTAAAATATAAAAATTCTTAACTTATCTCAAAATGGGCAAATTTCCATGAAATTTTCTTTGTTATGCTTATAATGATTATTTATATTTTTGGAATTATGTTTACCTAAATTGGGTCGAACAAATTATGAATACATTTTCCATAGGGTACCCCCTATTGATTCTGAACCAAAAGCTTTTTTCGCAAAATAACTTTTTCCACATTAGAGATAGAAACATGCTGTCAAGTGGTAATAAATAATGAAAAAAATTGCTATTTTTCTAATAATAACACTTGTAAATACTGTTTTTGAAAAAAGATATGAATTTTTTTTCTGAATGTTGAAATTTTCACATGTTTTTGGTCTTGAATTTGTGGTGCCGATAGGCGCCACCGGGGGGAATTTAAAATTAATAGCCCATTCATTAGTTAACAGATTTTCGTTTGTTTAGAAAATGGCTTATTGACAAGATCTTTCAAATAAATACCAAGAGTATGTGATTTGGCTACACTATTGTAGGTGCGACTCCATGGTAAATGCGACATCATGGTAAATGCGAAACCATAATAGATGCAAAACTATGGTAGGTGCGACACCATGGTAGATGTCGACACCATAATAGATGCTAAACTATGATAGGTGTGGTGCCATGGTAAATGCGACACCATGATAGTTGTGACACAATAATAAATGCAACACTATGGTAGGTGCGACCATAGTAGGTGCAACCCTATGGTAGGTGCGACACCATAATAGATGCAACACTATGGTAGGTGCGACACCATAATATATGCAACACTAAGGTAGGTGTGACACCATGATAGATGTGAAACCATAATAGATGCAAGACTATGGTAGGTGCAGCGCCATGGTAAATGCGACACCATGATAGTTGTGACACCATAATCGATGCTTTACTATGTTAGGTGCGACACCATAATAGATGCAACACTATTGTAGGTGCGACCATAGTAGGTGCGACACCATGATAGATGTGAAACCATAATAGATGTAACACGATGGTAGATGCGACACAATGAAATACGAATTTTTTTCATGTTTCATGCCTAAGCCATTACTCTACAATTTAATCCAAGCGAGTTGTGGTCAATTCAAAAAGGTGTTTTGTCAAAACAATAGGGTCCCTCCTATTTTTGCAGAATTTTAAAATATAAGAATACATAACTTGGTTTAACCGGGTCCAAATTGCATGCGAATTCCTTTTTTTGGTGCTAAAATAAGAAATAGCATTTTTTAAAAATAATTCAAACTTAATTTGAATATACAAATTCCTTTTCAAATTTCTCAAAGGGTACCCCCTATGGTTTGTGAGCCAAAAACAACATTTCGTTGAATAACTTTTTTCACATTAATGATAGAAATATGATGTCAATTATTGATAAATAGAGAAAAAAAATTAGCTATTTTTCAATAACAATAATTATAGAAAATACTTATTTTGAGAAAGTTATGATTTATTATCTGAAAATTTGCTAAATTTCAGAAAAATGGCTCTAACTTCTGTAATTTTCATTATTGGAAAACATTTGCTATTTTATAAAATACTCCATATTTTTCTGCATTTTTTAAGTCTAAATATATCAAATTTGATTCATTACTCACAGAGATATGAATTTTTTAATGTGCACCAAAATTCCATGCTAGCCAAATCAAGGCTAAAGAAAATTTCAAAATTTTTTAATTTTTTAAAATTTTTTTACCAATTCGGATCAGCATTTTTTTCTACCCCTCTGTGATTTTTTTCAGAATTTTAACACCAATATGAAGCCCTTTTTCAAAAATCACCCCCCAATTAGAGCAGTGAGAGAGAAGGTGATAGAGCGTGTAAGGGCCGGAGGTCAGAGAGGCTCGAGTGAGAAGAGAGATTTTCGAAATAATAATTTTCAAAAAACCTTAACTCAAAATTTTGCATTACAACCCCCAAATATTTTTATGTCATTCGATAGAGAATTTAAAGCTCTATCTTTTTGAAACAAATGCCATCCTAACATAAGAAGACATCCAAAAGTTATTCGCGCAAAACTATGCAAAAAGCGCAATTCCCCCCTATAAGTGCCTCTTTTTGACATTTTGTCTAATTTTTCGACACTTTGTCGTGACGCATTGTCAACATAATATATATCATTGGATAGGCCTTGAAATACTCTACTAAAATATTCTCATTCCTTTTTCCCTTCAGAAAAATATTATCAAGTTATTCGCCGAAATCAATGATAAACCCCCATTTTCCCCCATAAAGTGCCGAAAAATGTCCTTTTTTGACATTTTGTCAAGTCTTTCGGCCCTTTGTCGTGACAAAATATCAACATACTATACACCATTCGATAGCGCTTGAAATACTCTACAAAACACAATCAAGAAATTTTCGCTTTATGCACCTCCCGACGAGTTAAAGCCCCGGGACTGAAATGTCCCGCCCAAGCCAAAAAAATTTTGAAAAACAAAAATTTTTTCAAAATTATTTTTAAACGATTGCGCATCAAAAATGGCTGAACAAAAGTGATTTTAATTTTTTTGGAAAAATCGTTTAAAATTCATACAGGTCAAAACATGCAAAACCTACAAGGGGGCCTAGCTCGAAATTTTTTGTAAATTTTTTAAAATTTTTTTCTATACAAAGATAGAGATTCAAAAACTCTACAATGTTCCATTTGACCGTTTGTCGATCTGATCAAACGCCACCGAGTTATTCCCAAAAAACGCTTTTTGGCCCTAAAAAATAGCAAAAAACGCACGAGCCTACAGGCTTTCTGAGAACCCGGATCAAAAAATGTCTGCTGGCAATGTTGTCGGGAATACTCCAACTTACCATCCTACCAGCAGGTGCTAAGCTCTCCTGACAAAAAGAAAAAATTTCGTAGAACATGTACTACAAAGTGCACCCGCAACTTGCTTCCCGGGACTCAGTTGGCCGCTCAGGCCAAAATTTCGTATTTTTCCCAGATGCGCCTCAAAAAGTTGTAAGACCCTTCCACCCTTCCCAGACCGCTCCCGGCCTTCGGCCGGGAGATTTCCTTTTTTGAAACGAAACCCAGCTTTTTTTTAGTATATAGGAAACTAGCGGGGGCGTACATGCGTGTTACTGTATTCAAAGCGCTTCGCGCTTATCTAGCTTCGCTACCTAGGTCTGATCAATAGGGCCGAAAGTGTTCCAACGGATCGGGACTGAAAAATTAGGATGAAAGTGTACCAATGATTAGGGACTGAAAGTGTATTAGGAACTGAGAGTGTTCCAATGATTAGGGACTGAGAGTGTTCGAATGATTAGGGACTGAGAGTGTTCGAATGATTAAGACTGAGAGTGTTAATGATTAGGGACTGAAAGTGTTCCAATGATTAGGGGAATGAGAGTGTTCCAATGATTAGGAACTAAGAGTGTTCCAATGATTAGGGACTGAAAGTGTTCCAATGATTAGGGACTAAAAGTGTTAGAAAAAGATAAAAGACACATAAATTTTATTCAGAAGAAATGAATAAATATTAATTTGAAGGCATTAAAATTAATAAAAGGAACGCACTATTTTAATTTAAATAATTATTAACATTAATTTGTATTAAAATTTACTTCAAAAATTGGTTTGTTGATAATTATAAATTTTATTTAAAAGCAGGAATAAATACACCTTATAATTTGCATTAAATACATTTAAAAAGAATTTTTTGTATTTTAATGTATAAATATAATAATATCTTAAATGAATCAAAGCAAATAAATAATAATAAAACATTTGAGTGTGGAGATCTGAACCTTCCCCCCCCCCCCCCCCTCCCCCCCTTCCCCCCCCCTGCCCCACCCCAGAATCCACATTAACGTATGGATTCAGAGACTTTATCGGAGTCAAAACTAAAATCTGATTAGATATTAGTGATCAGCGAGCCAAATAGGCTTAGAAAATTTATAAAATAGAAGCTAAAAATTAAGCTATTTTTTCATGGAAAGAAATTTTGAAAATTTCGATTCTGAAAAAAGTTATGAATTTTTTTCTGGAACTTCTTAAAATTTTTCACAAATTTAGCCCTAACTTTTTTTCTTACTAATAATTGGAAGCCCAAATAAATGCATAAAATCCGCCGTAATTTTTCTGCATTTTATCAACTTATTTTATACAAATTGGTCCACACTTAATTTATTTATGAGTTTTCAAATGTGCACCAAATTTCCGAGGCCAAAAAATGGTCGACTTTTCAAAATTTTTAAACCCTCCCAAAATTTTTCAAACCCAAATCTAATGTGATATTCGTGATCAGCGCATAAAATAGGCCCAGAAAAATATTTTTGAAATTTTTTTGACCCATTTGAAGGTAGGTGAAAATTTCTTGGGGGGCCTAGCTCGAAAATTTCTGAAAATTTTTGAACCTATGTTATACCATTCGATAGCCCATTAAATGCTCTACAAATATGGGCAAAAAAAACTTTCCACTCCAGGCACCCCTGGCGAGTTACAGCCCCGGGACTGAAGTGTCCTCGCCTACCTAAAAAATTTTTGAAAAAATAATTTACAAAATTATTTTTAAACGATAGCCCATCAAAAATGGGTGCTTGAAAGTGGTCTCCGAATATTTTTAAAAAATCGTTAAAAATTCATATAAGCCAAAATATGCAAAACCTTTAACCACCCCTAGCTCGGAAATTTTTGAAAATTTTTGAAAAAATTTTTTTTTCAAAAAAATCGAGCATCAAAACTTACACATTGCGCCTGTGGCCGCCATCCTTATATCAGTTATCGCCAGAAAGTTATAGCCGATATACTCAAACGGGTCGAAAAAAATTTAAATTTTTAGGAATTTCTGCAGACCAGGGGGTTAGAGGTAGGGCTTAGGGTTCGCTGTCAGTGTTGTCAGGGACATCCCAACTTATCATCCTCCAGGCATGCGCTAAGCCCTCCTGGTCCAAAGAAAAATTTTCGTAACACTGGTACTGCCAAAGTGAGCCGCAACTCAGTCCCAGGGACTCACCTGGCCGCCTAGGTCAAATTTCCTTATTTTCCCGGATGCACGGCAAAAAGTTTAAATGAGCCATAAAACTGAAACAAAAAACAAAATGAAACAAAGAATTTTAAAAAAATTCAATAATAGACTTACTTCGATGGGTTGCTTCTCTTTTTAAGTCAGGCTGCAGCCTAAATGAGCCATAAAACTGAAAACGAAAAACAAAATGAAACAAAGAATTTTCAAAAAATTCAATAATAAGATTACTTCGATGGGTTGCTTCTTTTCTTGCGTCAGGCTGAAGCCTTAGTAAATGAGCCATAAAACTGAAAACGAAAAAGAAAATGAAACAAAAAAAATTTAAAAATTCAATAATAGACTTACATCGATGAGTTGCTTCTATTCTTGCGTCAGGCTGCAGCCTTAAATGAGTCATAAAACTGAAAAGAAAAACAAAATAAAAGAAAGAATTTTAAAAAATTCAAATATGCTTACTTTGTTGGGTTGCTTCTCTTCTTGCGTCAGGCTGAAGCCTTAGTAAATGAGCCATAAAACTGAAAGAAAAACAAAATGAAGCAAAGAATTTTCAAAATTCAATAATAGACTTACATCGATTGGTTGCTTCTCTTCTTGCGTCAGGCTGCAGCCTTAAATGAGTCATAAAACTGAAAAGAAAAACAAAATAAAAGAAAGAATTTTAAAAATTCAAATATGCTTACTTCGTTGGGTTGCTTCTTTTCTTGCGTCAGGCAGAAGCCTTAGTAAATGAGCCATAAAACTGAAAACGAACAACAAAATGAAACAAAGAATTTTCAAAATTCAATAATAGACTTACATCGATTGGTTGCTTCTCTTCTTGCGTCAGGCTGCAGCCTTAAATGAGTCATAAAACTGAAAAGAAAAACAAAATAAAAGAAAGAATTTTAAAAATTCAAATATGCTTACTTCGTTGGGTTGCTTCTCTTCTTGCGTCAGGCTGCAGCCTTAATGAGTCCATAAAACTGAAAAGAAAAACAAAATGAAGCAAGAATTTTCAAAATTCAATAATAGACTTACATCGATTGGTTGCTTCTCTTCTTGCGTCAGGCTGCAGCCTTAAATGAGTCATAAAACTGAAAAGAAAAACAAAATAAATGAAAGAATTTTAAAAATTCAATAATATGCTTACTTCGATGGGTTGCTTCTTTTCTTGCGTCAGGCTGAAGCCTTAGTAAATGAGCCATAAAACTGAAAACGAAAAAACAAAATGAAACAAAAAAAATTTTCAAAATTCAATAATAGACTTACATCGATTGGTTGCTTCTCTTCTTGCGTCAGGCTGCAGCCTTAAATGAGTCATAAAACTGAAAAGAAAAAACAAATAAAAGAAAGAATTTTAAAAAATTCAAATATGCTTACTTCGTTGGGTTGCTTCTCTTCTTGCGTCAGGCTGAAGCCTTAGTAAATGAGCCATAAAACTGAAAAGAAAAACAAAATGAAGCAAAGAATTTTCAAAAAATTACAAATATGCTTACTTCGATGGGTTGCTTCTTTTCTTGCGTCAGGCTGAAGCCTTAGTAAATGAGCCATAAAACTGAAAACGAACAACAAAATGAAACAAAGAATTTTCAAAATTGAATAATAGACTTACATCGATGGGTTGCTTCTTTTCTTGCATCAGGCTGCAGCCTTAGTAAATGAGCCATAAAACTGAAAACGAAAAACAAAATGAAACAAAAAAATTTTCAAAATTCAATAATAGACTTACAATCGATGAGTTGCTTCTATTCTTGCGCCAGGCTGCAGCCTTAAATGAGCCATAAAACTGAAAAGAAGAGCAAAATGAAAAAAATAAATTTTAAAATTCAATAATAGGCTTATATTGCAGTCGCTGCTTTGTGTTCGTCTTTATGTGTTCGGCTGCAGCCTTAATAAATGAGCCATAAAACTGAAATAAAAAAGAAATAATACAAAGAAATTCAAAAAAAATAATAATAGACTTACATCGATGGGGTTGCTTCTCTTCCTCCGTCAGGCTGCAGCCTTGACAAATGAGCCAGAAAAATGAACAATACCTAACGAAAAAAAAAAAGAATTTTATAAATTCAATATAAGGCTTACACCGGAGTCGCAGTATTGGGCTTGTTCGTCTTTATGTGTTTTGCCGGCATCCTTAATAAATGAACCATAAAACAAAAAAGAAAAAGTTAATGAAACATAGATTTCAAAAATTCAATAATGGCTTACATTGCAATCGCCGCTTGTGTTCGTCTTCATGTGTTTGGCTGCAGCCTTGATTGAGCCAGAAAATGAAAAACAATACCTAATGAACAAAAAAGAATTCAAAAATTTAATAAAAGGCTTACATCGCAGTCGCCGCTTTTTTTCTTCTTCTCGATTATGCTGCAGCCTTAATAAATGAGACAGAAAAAAGATAAAACAACATAATAAAAAAAGGAATAAAAAAATTCAATAAAAGCTTACATCGCAGTCGCAGCTTGTGTTCGTCTTCATGGGTTCGGCTGCAGCCTTGATAATGAGCCAGAAATGAAAAACAATACCTAATGAAAAAAAAAAAGTTCAAAAATTCAATAAAAGGCTTACATCGATGGGTTGCTTCTCTTCTTGCGTCAGGCTGCAGCCTTAATAAAATGATAAGAGTGTTTCAATGATCAGGGACTGAGAGTGCTTAAAATTATTTAAATTTACAAATTATTCATTTAAATTTAATATATCTAAAGTAAAAAACAATAAAACAATAAAAAAAGAATATTTGAGTGTGGTGATCTGAACCTCTCCCCCCCCCCTCCCTCACCCCCAGAATCCACTTTTACGCGTGGATTCAGAGACTTTAACGGAATCAAAAGTAAAATCTGATTAGATATTCGTGATCAGCGTCCCAAATAGGCTTAGAAAAGTGGGATTCAAAAAATTTTTGATGGAAAAAAATTTTTCAAAAAATTTTCAATAGGGTACCCCTATGGTCCAGAATTCCAAGATCAGTTTTTGGGCCCTAACTTTTTTTTAGAAAAGAGGTAGAAAGAAGGTATAAATGGCATTACTGTAGAGCTAAAAATTAGCAATTTTTCTATGGAAAAAAAATTTGAAAATTTTTATTCTGAAAGAAGTTATGATTTTTTTTCTGAAAATTCAAAAATTTTCACAAATTTGGACCTAACTTTTTTCTTACTAATAATTGGAAACCTAAATAAATTGCATAAATCGGCCGTATTTTTCTGCCTTTTATTAACTTTATTTATGAAAATTGATCAACATCTAATTAAGTTATGAATTTTTAAATATATCACCAAATTTCTTGGGCCAAAAAAATGGCCGATTTTTCAAAAATTTTTAAGCAACCCAAAAATTTTTTAAACACCAAACTAAGGTGATATTCGTGATCAGCGCCTTAAATAGGCCCAGTAAAATATTTATGAAATTTTTTTGACCCATTTGAAGGTAGGTAAAAATTTCTTGGGGGGCCTAGCTCGAAAATTCCCGAAAATTTTCCAACCTATAGTACACCATTCGATAGCCCGTTTAATTCTCTACCAATATAGATAAAAAAATTTCAACTCCAGGCAGCACCTGACGAACTACAGTCCCGGGACTGAAGTGTCCCGCCTACCTTAAAATTTTTTGAAAAAATAAAAATTTTTCCAAAATTTTCACCAATCGATAGAGCATCAAAAATGGCTGCTTGGAGGTGGTCTCCGAATATTTTTAAAAAATCGTTAAAAATTCATATAAGCCAAAAACCAAAAACCTGTAACCCCCCCTAGCTCGAAATTTTTGAAAATTTTTGAAATTTTTTTTTTCTCAAAAATCTGGATCAAAATGCTCTACATTGCGCCTGTTATACCCATTCCGATCCCTCCACCCCTAATCCCGGCATTCAGTTGGGGCTGAAATTCACCATTCTGGTGCTGAAAATTTGCCCCCGCAGGCAGGCCTAGGTTTTCAAAATTTCGCTTGGGTTCGCTGATAAAGTTTTCGGGACACTTCAACTTGATTTCCTCCCAGCAGCCGTTTTTCGATTTGGATAAAAAGAAAAATTTTCGTAGAACTGAGACTGCGCCAATGACCCGCAACTCGGTTCCTGGCGCTCAAGTGGCGCCCTAGAATTTTTTTCTATAGTTTTCCTGAATTCTCCTCAAAAAGTTGTAAGACCCTTCCACAAATTTCAGAGCCCCCCTGGTTCCCCATAGTCAGATATCCTTTTTGCAAACGAAAACTCCTTACCTATATAACATATATATAACTAGGGTGCACCGCCGTGCATGTAAGAAGCTGGTTTCAAGGGAGGGAAGAAAGCGCTGACGCGCTCAGGGACGCGGCTCCGCCGCGTTGCTAGAAATTTTAAGGCCTGCGTGTACGCATGACTTTGCTACAAAAATTAAAGGCTAATAAATAGAGAAAAAAATTAGCTATTTTTCACTGAATCAAAATATGCCTAAACCGTTCAATTCTGATGCCAACTCGCTAAATAACATGAGTGCGAATGTTTGAATTTCGGAAATTCTTCGCCAAACAATGACCATTAAATAATTTTTAGGGCCTGCGCGTACGCATGACCCCGCTCCAAAAATTTGTATAACGCTACGGCAACCCAAAGTAATGTCTTACCTTAAGCCGCTGTGTTGCAAACGCTTTGCAATTGTTGTGTTTATTAATTTTACAATTGGATTTTTTTGATGGGGTGTAAATGAAAAGAGGAATCATAACACACTTACACGCTATTATCCACTTTGTCTTGCTTCTCTTCATGTAGCGCGTTCCTAACCCACTGACCAAAAAAATAACCATTGTCATAAACACTGTGCCATTCAGCGAATTGGTATCGGAACTGACAAATTGATATCTTAAATACCAAATTTAATTCCAAATAGAAATCTACCGAACACGTTCAGTTCTGATGCTAACTCGCTGAGTGGCATGAGTGCCATACGGGAATTCGGTGTTATTCTTCCAAAAAAATGACCAGGTGCCATATTGACATACGCCATTCAGCGAGATGGCATCTGAACAGAACAAATTCGCTTTCCTTAGAACCCAAATTCCCTAACGAACCTAAAATATACCGAATACGTTCAGTTCTGAATGCCAACTCGCTGAGTGGCATGAGTGCCAATACGGGAATTCGGTGTTATTTTTCCAAAAAATGACCATGTATCATAAACACAGTTGCCATTCAGGTAGATTGCATCAGAACAGAACAAATTCGGTTTCCTTAGAACCCAAATTCCCTAACGAATCTAAATATATCGAATACGTTCAGTTCTGATGCCAACTCGCTGAGTGGCATGAGTGCCAATACGGGAATTCGGTGTTATTCTTCCAAAAAAAATGACCAGGTGCCATATTGACACACGCCATTCAGCGAGATGGCATCGGAACAGGATAAATTCAATATCTTTCGAACCCAAATTCCATAACGAATCTAAATATAACGAACATGTTCAGTTCTGATGCCAACTCGCTGAGTGGCATAAATGTCAATGTCGGAATTTCGGAAAATTCATATTTATAAAAATGTTTTTTTACTTAATTAATTTATCCGTATCGATAGATCCTGACGAGATCTGCAATTTTCATGGCTAAACCATGTCTCAATAATTTAATCACAGCGAGATATCGTCGGGTCAACAATGCATTTTTTCAAAACAATAGGGTCCCCCCTATGGTTTTACAGATTTTTATAAAATAAAAATTCAGAACTTGGCTTAAACGGGTCCAAATCGCATGCGATTTCTTTTTTTGTTTTAAAATAGGAATTAACATTATTTAAAAATATTTCAACTTTTTTTGTGACATAAAATTTCTTTTAAAATTTTCCATGTGGTACCCCCTATTAGTTGTGAACCAAACCCCATTTTTCGAGGAATAACTTTTTTCAGGGTGGAGTTAGTAAAAGGCACAAAAGTAGTAATAAATAGAGAAAAAAATTAGTTATTTTTTAATAATATTACATTCACAAAATACTTTTTTAAAAATATGTTATGAATTTATTTGTAAAAATGCAAAACCTACTCACTTTTTGGGCTTCAACTTTTTGTCTTATGTGATATTACAAACCAAATAAATATCATAAAATTCTCCTTATTTTTCTACATTTTGTCCACTTTATTTGACTTAAATCGAATAAAAACTAAAGATGATATGAATTTTTTCATTTACCACTAAATTGCCCATGACCAAATTTTGGCCAGAAACATAAAAATTCATAAATTGCATGTTTTAATTAATTTATCTATCTATTTCGATAGATCTCGATGAGCTCTTCAATTTTCATCCCTAAACCATTTCTGTATAATTTGATCCAAGCGAGTTACAGTCGATTCAAAAATGGATTTCACCAAAACAATAGGGTCCCCCCTATGGTTTTGCAATTTGGTAAAAAACAAAAAATCATAACTTTGCTAAAAATCACCCATTTTGCATGAACTTTTTTTGTTAGGCTTAAAATGATAATTAAAATTTTTAAAAATATCTCCCCATCCTCACCATTTCATTCCAATCAATAAAAAAAGGATTCGTATTCATGCGGATTTGAACTATCCCACCCCACCCCCACAGCCTATCGCACAACCAACGGCTCCACCCAGCCGGCTAGGGGGTCAGTTAGCGGAAATTTATTTTTGGTGCTACAAAAACGTATTTTATATCATTCGAAAGCTCTTTTAAAACCGCAGAGCAAAACTGGCCTTGATTTTCCACTATCTAGAAAACTCAAAAAGTTAGAGCCCCGTAAGTGAAAAACCTAAGCCTAGGCCTAGCCGAAAATTTTTTGAAAATTTTCAAAATTTCTCTTTACCAGTCGATAGAGCTTCAAAATCTCTACAATTTAGCAGTTGACCATATCCCAATTGGAGCAAAACTCATTGAGTTATTCCTCCGGTACTGAATATTCGAAAATAAGTGTGCAATTTTTGCGCAATTTTACAGAAAAACTGAGAACCCCTACGTCTTAACACCTGCTGGCATTTTTGTGCACAACATTTCAACTTAAAATCCTATCGAGGCCGATTTTTCAATTAGGCCTCTAAAAATTTTTTCGTAACACTGAAACTGCACAAAAAACTCGCAATTTGCTTCCTGGGACTCAGTTGTCCGCGTGAGCAAAAAACCTATAGTTTTCCCAGATGCGCCTCAAAAAGTTGTAGTGGGGATGTGCAATTCCCGGACCCCTCCCGGCCTTCGGCCGGGAGATTTTGTTTTTGGAAACGAAACTCGATTTTATTTTAGGGTATATAACTAGCGGGTGCGTGAGCAGTAAGCAACCGGGAAAAAAGGAAAGCGCTGCGCGCTTTTTGAGCTTCGCTACCTAGGCGTTGTAACTATGTTAGGGTCTTTGTGTCAGCCGACGTGCACTTGGTTTCACACCACATGATTGGAGCTGACACATTGCAAAAACGCAATGGAAACCGGAAGTGCCCTAACAACACACGTCATAGCCCTCCTCCCTCCCTTTAGTCCAGAGTTGGCACGCTTTGCGATTGAGCGCTAAATGGAAAGTCATCTGAAGGCCCTACAAGGGCTGACCGGTTTCAAGACCCCGCTCCAGACTCCTCACCATCTTCGCACCCAATAAATGCAGATGGGAATGTGTTGGCATCTCTCAAAAAAACGCTGTGCCCAACTGCACTGGACTAAAACTCGCTCATTGCAATTTGAGCATATTGGTCGCCACAATATTCAGCACTTTGGCTCGGCCCTGGGCATCCGTCTCCCGGTTTGGGGCGTTCACACGAACATTGCCACCGTCCGTTGCCCGTGAGAAG
>JBDPZO010000640.1:0-19602 GCA_039877585.1 Heterodera filipjevi | reverse complement strand
ATACGATTAAAAAAATAAAAGTTGCCAATATTATATATGTAATTACGAAATATCAATTACAATGCTAATAGAGAAAAAAAAAATCTAAAAGGAAACCTATGATATTAATCAAAAAATTATTCTTGTTTGCGTTTTCTAAAAAAGACAATATATTATTTTTTAGTTATTTTAACAAAAAATAGAAAAAATATGATTGAGCTTTTAAATAAGCCTAAGAAAAATAATCCTCAAAAGGATGGATTGGATTTTCTATAGTAGATGGCGCGAAATACGAGATTATTAACGAATTAAAGAACAAAATGGGAAAGATAACGAAATACAATAAAAATCGCATCGTTTCAAATTATTTAAACCTGAAATTTTATGAAATAAAAAAATTATTATGAGTTGCCAAAAAAGTCATTTATTTACGAAATAATTAAAAATAAAAATGCTAATTAAAAAAATTATTCTTCTTTGTATAATGAAGTAAATGAATTATTTGTATAAATTTAAAAATTAACTTTTATTCATTGTTTAGTCTCAAATATAAAAATTATGAAGACCTTTCATTTTTACAGATATCAAGCGCTTCGCGCTTATCGAGCTTCGCTACCTAGGTCCGACCAATAGGGCCAAAGTGTTCCAAGGTTCGGACCAAAGGGTAGGACTGAAATGTGAGTGTTCCAATGATTAGGGACTGAGAGTGTTCCAATGATCAGGAATTTATTAGGGACAGAGAGTGTTCCAATGATTAGGGACTGAAATTGTTCCAACGATTAGGAAATGAGCGTGTTCCAATGATTAGGGACTGAGAGTATTCCAATGATTAGAGACTAAAGTGTTCCAATGATTAGAGACTGAGTGTGTTCCATTGATTAGAGAGTGTTCCAATGATTAGAGAGTGACTGAGAGTGTTCCATGATTAGGGACTGAGAGTGTTCCAATGATCAGAGACTGAGAGGTCCCAATGATGAATAGTTTAAAGGCATTAAAATTACAAAAGGAACACACTTTTTAATTTAAGTTAGGGTCTTTGTGTCAACCGACGTGCACTTGGTTTCACTCAAAGAGCTGACACATTGCAAAAACGCAATGGAAACCGGAAGTGCCCTAACAAACACGTCATGAGCCCTCCTCCCTCCCTTTAGTCCAGGCATTGGCACGCTTTGCAATTGAGCGCGCTAAATGGCAAGTCATCTGAAGGCCCTACAAGGGCTGACCGGTTTCAAAGACCCCGCTCCAGACTCCTCACCATGTTCGCACCCAATAAATGCAGATGGGAATGGGTTGTCATCTCTCAAAAAACGCTATGCCCAACTGCTCTGGACTAAAGCTCGCTCATTGCAATTTGAGCATATTAGTCGCCACAATGTTCAGCACTTTGGCTCGGCCCTGGGAATCCGTCTCCCGGTTTGGGGCGTTCACACGGACATTGCTACCGTCCGTTGCCCTTGAGAAGGCCGTGTACAATTGACCATCGGAAATACTTCCCTTTCTAGGTCAATGCCGACAGTGCGAATTGTTTGGCCTTGACCTTTTTGAATAGTCATAGCGAAAGCAGGTTTAATTGGAAACTGCAAACGCTCGTATTTGAGGCCGCCAGGCGTCTTGTCCTCGTAAACATTGCGAGATCTTTCAAGAAAGAACCTCACTTGGCCGCCAATAGCATTGCTGTTGATTACACGGCCAATAAGGCGATCATCACCAAGTTCTTCGAGAACAATGCGTGTGCCATTGATCAGCCCTTCCTTATCACTTTTGTTAATAAGGAGTACAACGACGCTTCCGACTTTAAGCCTGAGACTGTGCGGGGGCATGCCCGAGTCTGTGCGCCTGTTTAATGCAGCCACTTCGGACTCGATCTCATCGACGTCCAGCGGGCGATCGTCAAGGGGTTTGTCAGTTGACAAGTATTCCCGCACTTGACCTGGCACATTCGCCATCATAATCTCGTTGATCTCGTCGCACGTGTCAATGTGAGGTGCGAGAATCAAACGGTTGAGCAGCTCCTTGTCATTGCCAAGGAGTTGTTGGAAGTTTGGATAGACAAAGTCTATCAATTCTTCCTTGCTCTTTACGAGGAACTGGGGAGGGAGCCAGAAGTGTTCTCCTGTTTCTCCGAGCCCAATTTGGCGGCACATTTGCAAGTACGCTTGCTGGCCTTGGCCCAATCTCTGGTTGATGGTCAATTTCATCTCGGTGAATTGACCAAACAACGAAGATGTTTGAAAACAGGCCGTAACTTGTGCAGTTACACCTTCATGAGGCACGACCGGCAGCGACTGCTTAAAGTCACCGCTGAAGATGACCGTTTTTCCTCCAAAGAGGAGGTCCTTGTGCTGGCTAATTGCCATTTCTTTGCACACTCGGTCGATGACCTCTATCACCGTGTTGTGAAGCATGGTGATTTCATCAATGATGAGGAGTTGTGCCTCACGGATCCGACGGGCAAAGAAGCTCTCATGCGGAATGCTTGGGAGCTTGTCCAGCGAGACTTCTCTGCCCAGACGGAAGGTGGAATGAGCCGTCTTCCCATAAGGCAACAATATTGCAGCACACCCAGTGGATGCCGTTGCAAGCACTTTCAGGGTGTAGGGGGCCTTTCGCAAACGCCCGATGATTTGGCCAAATAGGAAAGTTTTTCCTGTCCCTCCGTCGCCGTATATAAAGAAACGGCGAGGCACAGTCAGATCTTTGGGATCAGACTTTATTGCCTTGACGACAGCATCAAAGACCTTCTGCTGGTCGCTGTTGAGTGGCGGTAGGGTGTTTTGCTGAGGCCGAGGATTTGGTTGCCCAGGAGGCAAATTCAAATCGTCATCGCCAAAGAAAAATTCATTAATTGCCGTATCGGTGTCTTTGGCAATGGAATTTGGCGGGTCTGGCAAGCCAAAGTGCACACAGCTGAAGCCAAAGTTGTGCAGGGCCGCCAATC
The DNA here is from genome assembly GCA_039877585.1 of Heterodera filipjevi. Lineage (NCBI taxonomy): Eukaryota > Metazoa > Nematoda > Chromadorea > Rhabditida > Heteroderidae > Heterodera > Heterodera filipjevi. The sequence goes on along the minus strand of JBDPZO010000640.1, from coordinate 16,685 downwards.
AATGTACGGCTAAAGCTCTTAGCTCTGCGGCTTGGCGTTGTACCAGAGTTATAATGCCCTTTGGGTTGTACATTTGATCTTTGTACTTAATCCACAATTCAATGGCATTACTCGGCTTCCCATAGACCAGGATGCTCACGAAGAGCCATCTCATTTGGTCAGGCCATCGCGACAGCGCTGCCTCAGCGAGTGTTTTGTCCCAGATTTTGTCGTCCTCAAGGAGGCCGTGCATTATTGCAGCCTCAGTGAATGAGGTGCAAAATTGACCATTGACCATTTTAAGATGGTCAGGGTCTCCAGGAAAGTGGCGCATAAGTGAATACAGCGCAAACCTTTCCGGGTCCGACGGTGGGACAGGGACAATTCGGCCAATTGGAGGCCTTTTGGAAAGGATATATTTCCTTTTGATCCATTTGTCCTTAGCCCATCGGAATTGCTCCGGGACTTTCTCGAAGAGCATGTCCTTGAATTTAGGGTCATGTCTCCATTCATTTTGCCATTGTTTCCAATAGGCGGAACATTGCGTTTCCGGGAGTTCGCCCTGCTGGATTTGTTGAGCTTTGCTCACCAGCTGGAAAGCCCTATACACAATGGGCTGTTGATCTGGCAAATGAATGCTCAATTTGACAACCTGGTGCGAAAGACGGGCAAATGGCATTGAGTAAACAATGGCATATGCTTCCGTAGCACCACGGAAATTCATTCTGGCATATTGAGCCGGCTCATCGATACCGATTTTGTTGCCGGACTCTTCTTTGCACTCGACATAACAATGCCCAGGCCCTTTGAAAGGGTATTTGAGCGCGTATTTGATATTTGCCTTGTTACCGTAGGCAAACAACACATTGTGATGCACTCGATAACGTAACAAAATATATGGGTTGTACGGCACGACATGGGAATTGTCGTATATTAAGCCGTTAACCTCAATAGTTGCACCACCATCGGATGGGCTTGGCCGGTAATATACGCAGGCCTGTCAGGTTGCAGTATTGTACTTTTTGAGTACGGGGCGGGAAACCCCTTTTTGCAGCGCCCGCTATTTTGGTCACGAGGACCACACCAACTGTCACTACACCTATGCAGTTGCATATGGATCAATTCGCGGATTTCCCTATGCATTTTCGCAATGGGAGTGTTATCGTCTTTGTCTGGCAACGATGGAATATGCGCCCATATATATTCTTGAATGACGTCTGGAAATGCGTCTAAGTCTGTTTGAGCCACAATGTGTGCATGTGGGCCTCCACGGCCTTGGAACTCCATGGATTCTCCCGATCAAGGATTGTTCCAAAAAACTTTTTTTCATAAAGCTCTTCGTGGAACTTAGCAATTTTGCTTCTCCAAACACGCATCCACAAGTCAAACCGGTCAGTGTATACTTGACCATTTTTATACATATTTTCTTTGAACTCAGGCCATTCCCTGTTGTTCGTGAATGTAATGAACAGGCGCGCTTTCTTCGCGTCATGACACCGTGCAAAAATAATGTTGCAGTCTTCATACAATTTCTTCCAATATTGGAGAGAATTAACATTGTGTTCGGATAGCCGAACAACACTGCCAATGTCATCAACAGATTTTTGTTTCCGAAAGAAAAATAAAATATTAAAATTATTTTTTAATCTTAAATTTAGTGAAATTATTTTTTTTTCTCATTAAGAAGAGCTCATTCTTCCTATTTTCCACAGCACATTCACTCACTGCTTTGGTTCCGCATTTATTGCCTTTTCAAAGTGCGCCAACGCGAGCATATTTTAAGTTTATTTTTTTGTATTAGGCTTCCTTTTTTTATTTGTATTTCGAATTGGTCGCTGTATATTAAAATAAAAATATAAATACTTATTGAATAAAAATTGAAAAGATTTTATTAACACCTTTTTACAACAAAAAAAAATAGAAAATTTTAATCAATGATAAACTAAAAAAGACAATCTTAATTTTCTAATCCTATACAACAATATTGAATTGTATATTTATCCAATTTAAGATATAATATTATTTACAACAAATAAATAAAAGACCATATAATATAAAAGATATTCATAATAAAATTCTATTTTTTTTATTATATATTCTAAGGATGGCCAAAAATTCCAACTATTTTTTGTAAAAAAAAAGGTTTTTTGTTTATTTAAAATTACAAATTAAACAATACCAATAACAAATTCCATCTTTTAATTCGAACATCTACTCTGGCGTTGCAGGTGTAAACCAAGATAAAATATATTTTAACATTACAATATTGATATATATATTAAAATCCAAAAAATTAATAATTATTACAATATACGGATTAAAAAAATAAAAAGTTGCCAATATTTATATATGTAATTACGAAATATTCAATTACAATGCTAATAGAGAAAAAAAAATCTAAAAGGAAACCTATGATATTAATCAAAAAATATTTATTCTTTGTTTGCGTTTTCTAAAAAAGACAAGATAATTATTTTTTTAGTTATTTTAACAAAAAATAGAAAAAAATATGAATGATTTGAGCTTTTAAATAAGCCTAAGGAAAAAATAATCCTCAAAAGGATGGATTTGGATTTTCTATAGTAGATGGAGCGAAATACGAGATTATTAACGAATTAAAGAACAAAATGGGAAAGATAACGAAATAACAATAAAAATCGCAATCGTTTCAAATTATTTAAACTGAAATTTTATGAAAAATAAATAAAATTATTTATGAGTTGCCAAAAAAAGTCATTTATTTACGAAATAATTAAAAATAAAAATGCTAATTAAAAAAAATTATTCTTTCTTTGTATAATGAAGTAAATGAATGATTTGTATAAATTTAAAAAATTAACTTTTATTCATTTGTTTAGTCTCAAATATAAAAATTATGAAGACCTTTCATTTTTAATACAGATATCAAAGCGCTTCGCGCTTATCGAGCTTCGCTACCTAGGTCCGACCAATAGGGCCAAAAGTGTTCCAAGGTTCGGACCAAAGGGTAGGACTGAAATGTGAGTGTTCCAATGATTAGGGACTGAGAGTGTTCCAATGATCAGGAATTTATTAGGGACAGAGAGTGTTCCAATGATTAGGGACTGAAATTGTTCCAACGATTAGGAAATGAGCGTGTTCCAATGATTAGGGACTGAGAGTATTCCAATGATTAGAGACTAAAGTGTTCCAATGATTAGAGACTGAGTGTGTTCCATTGATTAGAGAGTGTTCCAATGATTAGAGAGTGACTGAGAGTGTTCCAATGATTAGGGACTGAGAGTGTTCCAATGATCAGAGACTGAGAGTGTCCCAATGATGAATAGTTTAAAGGCATTAAAATTAACAAAAGGAACACACTTTTTTAATTTAAGTTAGGGTCTTTGTGTCAACCGACGTGCACTTGGTTTCACTCAAAGAGCTGACACATTGCAAAACGCAATGGAAACCGGAAGTGCCCTAACAAAACACGTCATGGCCCTCCTCCCTCCCTTTAGTCCAGGCGTTGGCACGCTTTGCAATTGAGCGCTAAATGGCAAGTCATCTGAAGGCCCTACAAGGGCTGACCGGTTTCAAGACCCCGCTCCAGACTCCTCACCATGTTCGCACCCAATAAATGCAGATGGGAATGGGTTGTCATCTCTCAAAAAACGCTATGCCCAACTGCTCTGGACTAAAGCTCGCTCATTGCAATTTGAGCATATTAGTCGCCACAATGTTCAGCACTTTGGCTCGGCCCTGGGAATCCGTCTCCCGGTTTGGGGCGTTCACACGGACATTGCTACCGTCCGTTGCCCTTGAGAAGGCCGTGTACAATTGACCATGGGAAAATACTTCCCTTTCTAGGTCAATGCCGACAGTGCGAATTGTTTGGCCTTGACCTTTTTGAATAGTCATAGCGAAAGCAGGTTTAATTGGAAACTGCAAACGCTCGTATTTGAGGCCGCCAGGCGTCTTGTCCTCGTAAACATTGCGAGATCTTTCAAGAAAGAACCTCACTTGGCCGCCAATAGCATTGCTGTTGATTACACGGCCAATAAGGCGATCATCACCAAGTTCTTCGAGAACAATGCGTGTGCCATTGATCAGCCCTTCCTTATCACTTTTGTTAATAAGGAGTACAACGACGCTTCCGACTTTAAGCCTGAGACTGTGCGGGGGCATGCCCGAGTCTGTGCGCCTGTTTAATGCAGCCACTTCGGACTCGATCTCATCGACGTCCAGCGGACGATCGTCAAGGGGTTTGTCAGTTGACAAGTATTCCCGCACTTGACCTGGCACATTCGCCATCATAATCTCGTTGATCTCGTCGCACGTGTCAATGTGAGGTGCGAGAATCAAACGGTTGAGCAGCTCCTTGTCATTGCCAAGGAGTTGTTGGAAGTTTGGATAGACAAAGTCAATCAGCTCTTCCTTGCTCTTTACGAGGAATTGCGGAGGGGATCCAGAAGTATTCTCCTGTCTCTCCGAGCCCTATTTGGCGGCACATTTGCAAGTACGCCTGCTGGTCTTGGCCCAATCTCTGGTTGATGGTCAATTTCATCTCGGCGAATTGATCAAACAACGGAGAATTTTGAAAACAGGCCGTAACTTGAGCAGTTACACCTTCATGAGGCACGACCGGCAGCGACTGCTTGAAGTCACCGCTGAAGATGACCGTTATTCCTCCAAAGAGGAGGTCCTTGTGCTGGCTAATTGCCATTTCTTTACACACTCGGTCGATGACCTCTATCACCGTGTTGTGAAGCATGGTGATTTCATCAATGATGAGGAGTTGTGCCTCACGGATCCGACGGGCAAAGAAGCTCTCATGCGGAATGCTTGGGAGCTTGTCCAGCGAGACTTCTCTGCCCAGACGGAAGGTGGAATGAGCCGTCTTCCCATAAGGCAACAATATTGCTGCACACCCAGTGGATGCCGTTGCAAGCACTTTCAGGGTGTAGGGGGCCTTTCGCAAGCGCCTGATGATTTGGCCAAATAGGAAAGTTTTTCCTGTCCCTCCGTCGCCGTATATAAAGAAACGGCGAGGCACAGTCAGATCTTTGGGATCAGACTTTATTGCCTTGACAACAGCATCAAAGACCTTCTGCTGGTCGCTGTTGAGTGGCGGTAGGGTGTTTTGCTGAGGCCGAGGATTTGGTTGCCCAGGAGGCAAATTCAAATCGTCATCGCCAAAGAAAAATTCATTAATTGCCGTATCGGTGTCTTTGGCAATGGAATTTGGCGGGTCTGGCAAGCCAAAGTGCACACAGCTGAAGCCAAAGTTGTGCAGCCGCCAATCAATGTCGGCTAAAGCTCTTAGCTCTGCGGCTTGGCGTTGTACCAGAGTTATAATGCCCTTTGGGTTGTACATTTGATCTTTGTACTTAATCCACAATTCAATGGCATTACTCGGCTTCCCATAGACCAGGATGCTCACGAAGAGCCATCTCATTTGGTCAGGCCATCGCGACAGCGCTGCCTCAGCGAGTGTTTTGTCCCAGATTTTGTCGTCCTCAAGGAGGCCGTGCATTATTGCAGCCTCAGTGAATGAGGTGCAAAATTGACCATTGACCATTTTAAGATGGTCAGGGTCTCCAGGAAAGTGGCGCATAAGTGAATACAGCGCAAACCTTTCCGGATCCGACGGTGGGACAGGGACAATTCGGCCAATTGGAGGCCGTTTGGAAAGGATATATTTCCTTTTGATCCATTTGTCCTTAGCCCATCGGAATTGCTCCGGGACTTTCTCGAAGAGCATGTCCTTGAATTTAGGGTCATGTCTCCATTCATTTTGCCATTGTTTCCAATAGGCGGAACATTGCGTTTCCGGAAGTTCGCCCTGCTGGATTTGTTGAGCTTTGCTCACCAGCTGGAAAGCCCTATACACAATGGGCTGTTGATTGGGCAAATGAATGCTCAATTTAACAACCTGGTGCGAAAGACGGGCAAATGGCATTGAGTGAACAACGGCATATGCTTCCGTAGCACCACGGAAGTTCATTCTGGCATATTGAGCCGGCTCATCGATACCGATTTTATTGCCGGACTCGTCTTTGCACTCGACATAGCAATGTCCGGGCCCTTTGAAAGGGTATTTGAGCGCATATTTGATGTTTGCCTTGTTACCGTAAGCAAACAGCACATTGTGATGCACTCGGTAACGCAATAAAACGTATGGGTTATACGGCACGACTTGCGAATTGTCGTATATTAAGCCGTTAACCTCAATATTCGCGCCACCATCGGATGGGCTTGGCCGGTAATATAACGCAGGCCTGTCAGGTTGCAGTATTGTACTTTTTGAGTACGGGGCGGGAAACCCCTTTTTGCAGCGCCCGCTATTTTGGTCACGAGGACCGCACCAACTGTCACTGCACCTATGCAGTTGCATATGGATCAATTCGCGGATTTCCCTATGCATTTTCGCAATGGGAGTGTTATCGTCTTTGTCTGGCAACGATGGAATATGCGCCCATATATATTCTTGAATGACGTCTGGAAATGCGTCTAAGTCTGTTTGAGCCACAATGTGTGCATGTGGGCCTCCACGGCCTTGGAACTCCATGGATTCTCCCGATCCAAGGATTGTTCCAAAAAACTTTTTTTCATAAAGCTCTTCGTGGAACTTAGCAATTTTGCTTCTCCAAACACGCATCCACAAGTCAAACCGGTCAGTGTATACTTGACCATTTTTATACATATTTTCTTTGAACTCAGGCCATTCCCTGTTGTTCGTGAATGTAATGAACAGGCGCGCTTTCTTCGCGTCATGACACCGTGCAAAAATAATGTTGCAGTCTTCATACAATTTCTTCCAATATTGGAGAGAATTAACATTGTGTTCGGATAGCCGAACAACACTGCCAATGTCATCAACAGATTTTTGTTGAGCATTTGGATTTTGCCGTGCCTGCTGCTTATTGTACTGGTTAACCAAGTACTGCAACAAATTTTTTGGCGTGCTGATCCGCAGGTCCATGTCAGGTCTGCGCAAAAATGTGGCAACTTGCCAATCAATTTTTGCTGCCTGGTCAAGGATCCAGCGTTGACCAAGTCCTCCACCACATGATAAAATATGGTGGTACTGAGACTCCACATTTTCATCCCTTATGGCGAGATAGTACTTGCAGTAGTCTCGCAAGGAGACAAATTTTTTCGATTTGTCAATTCGGCCATATAAGGATGATGTTGATGCGACCGAGCCAACATCTGATTCTGCGACTGATCCTGCATCAGAAGATGCAACAGATTCAGTCTCGAATAAATCATCGTCGGACTCAGCTTCCGAGTCAAATAGACCCGCAACATCTCGTGCGCTCTTTCGCTTACGCGATGGCGGCTTTGCATATTTTATGCCTGTAATATACCCATCGTCGCCCATTGGCTTAATTAATGGGTATGTAAGGCTGTCAGTCCACGGACTGAATGGAGCAATTTCATGTAATTGTCCCAGCTTGTTTTCAACCCAAATCCCCTTTGGCGTGGGCGCTCCACTGGGATCCGCGTGAATAGCAAACATCCCTTCACCCGTAGAAGGGGTGATAATTTGATTAGGGTGGAGTTTTGGATCTTTCAGAGCAGCAGGAGTCCTGCGCTGATCCAGCAAAGTCATTCGGAAGAAGCGAAGCTCTTCCGGCTTTTGCTGTTTGAGGAGCTCCTTTAGCTGCTCACGCGCCTGCTTATATGCTTGCGCAGCAGGGTGATGCGCTTGGATCATTTGTTCCAAGAGCTCAAGGGTCTGCTCATTGAGCTCATGACCCTGCACAAACTCATCTTCGTTTGTGATTTTCTCCCCAGTAAAAGTGGGGTTATTTCGTCGTTGCTCCATAGCCTCGACAGAGTCCAGAATGTACAACTGGCCGAAGCCAGGAATCTGGGTTGTGCCAGCCTGCATGCTGCTTATGCGGCGATGGAACTCTCCATTAAGAATAACTGCCATCGGACCGCCAGCTGGGCTTGGTTTATTTCCGGCAGAAACGCTCGCAAATTGGAGCAGGTTATTATAACGCGACATATGTCGCACAAACTCTTTGCCCTGTTTTTGTTGGTTTTCACCAACAATTAGCTTTTTGAGCTCATCAGGGTGTGGGTTCAGTTTTGGCAACACCACTCTTCCGCAACGGCAGCAAATGCTACAGTCTTCATGCTTGAAGAGATGTGCTTTACAGTCGGGACATTTTTTGTCGCCAAGCTTTCCGGAATGCGAATATTCCGGGTAATGTTTAGCTGCCGATGCAGCGCACTGCCACCCCTTGTGAACCGTATGGCAACGTTTTGTAAACGGTATTGCCGGTCCCAACGTATTTGCTGGTGGGGGGCACTTTGGTGCCGGTGAAGGCGAACGGCTAATAGATGTGGAAAGCCTTTTTCGTACACGCAATGACCGCCTTGGCGGCGTTTTTGGTCTGACGAAAATAACATCATCAGCCTGCGCGATTGGCTCCTGCTGTATGCAAGAATCTGATACAACCCCGTGGGTATCTGCTTGGTTTTCGCCGACAACAGGTGCTTGAGCAAGAACAGCTGCATCTTCCAAAGTAGGAAATACAGCTGTAGCCAAAGGGCCAACTATAATATAATCGGCCATTTTAGCTTTAGCAGAATCTTCAAGACATATTATGTCATCCGACATCCCCATTTGCTCCATAGCCTTGGACGATGTTTGCGCTTCATCCGCATTGTGATGGAACACAACTGGGCAAGGTGTTAGCACCCCTTCCCTTTGATGATATGACACGCTATCAGAGCCGTAAAGCTCATTGATATGCCATAAAATGCGTTTTTTTTCATATTTTATGTTCAAGTCCGGCAGAATAAATGAACGATTGTTCATAAGCCAGGACTCAGCATACAGGCACACAAAATACCCGCAGCTGTCACCATCATTTTGCACCGTCAATTCTTGAACCAATTTAATTGACAACAGATGCTCAGATGGTAAAATTTCAGAAATAATCTTTTTTATTATTTCGGTTTTTTGGAAATCCATTCTGTCACCAGGCAGTGGATCTACAAAAAAGGTGCCACACTGGGCATCATGGACGATAAGAGCCCAGTGCCCAGGGAAATGCACAGGCAAAAGTATAACTTCTGCCGAAATGTTTGGATCATAATCAAATGCCCAAGATTTATAAGACTTGACTCCAGTTGGGCCAATTCTCCAAACAATTGGGTCAATCACAACAACTTTTCGCTGTGAGATGGTGGCAAGATATGCCAAAAATACTGAAATAAATGCGTCATTGAGCCATTCTGCTGGGTTATTCCAGCAGGTCTCAATGAATCTCTGGCCCGACGACGTTGAATCGTCGGCAAAAAGGGCATTGTCTACCCAACGCCAAATTTGGCAGTCAGGATTTCGCGTGGTAGCAAAGTTAATTTGCACTGTGTTAAAGTTTAAAGCTTCAGACACATTGTGCGGAGCTGCCTGAATGGCGGCTAATTTCAAACTTTGGTGATTTTCAGAGCATTCGCTCACGGACGCGTTATTCCTGCCTCTGCCTTTACCTGCATGGCCTCCTATTTTTTTAGCGGGTCGGCCTCCTCGATGAGTCGAAATAGGTGTTGAGGTCAGCTTTTCATTGGCAGCCATGGGCTGGTCGTCTTCTTCGGCCTTCCCTTTTTTCTTGCACGGTGAACCTTGATCACTTTGAGTCACCGTTGTAAGAGGTGTACAAATAAGAGACACACTATTTTGCGAAGCCATGATTGGCCCCGCACCGGCTTTGGAGGGTCTACCCCTTTTTTTACTTCCAGCGGAAGAAGCCGGAGTGCTTAATCGCAAAGCACTAATGTTTGGGGTGGTGGTGCCCCGGAGAGATGCCGATGCCTCTCCATTCCCACCTGCACTCCCATCCGGTACGGGTGAGCTACCCCGACTGACAGATTGCTCTGCCTGTCGTCGTCGCTCTTCTCTTTTCTTCTTCAAATTAAATTGCTTCGAAGGCATCTGAAACAACCAAATGAGAAGTTTAAGAAAATGTGGCAAAAATATGAGGTAAAATAACCATAAATGCACACATTAACAAAATTTATTTATGAAATGGTACAAAAGGAATATCACCATCACTCTTCGCCACGGTGCGTAGTCGTCCCGCTGAATCCATCAGACAGGATCGCTCTCACATCCCGTTAAGAATGCAGATGAAAATTAGGCACTGATAGCCTTGAATCCTGCGCCCCGAAGAGGCAGAACCTAAGCATACCAGCTTATTGCGACCATGCCAGTCGCGGACCATATTGGTGCGACAAATGCCCCGAAGGGCCAGTCTGCGAACCATTGGTGCGACACATGCCCATAATGGCCAGTCAGCGAACCATTTTGGTGCGACACATGCCCAAAAGGGCCAGTCAGCGAACCATTTAGGTGCGACACATGCCCCTAAGGGCCAGTCAGCGAACCATTTTGGTGCGACACATGCCCATAAGGGCCAGTCAGCGAACCGTTTTGGTGCGACACATGCCCCTAAGGGCCAGTCAGCGAACCATTTTGGTGCGACACATGCCCATAAGGGCCAGTCAGCGAACCATTTTGGTGCGATACATGCCCCTAAGGGCCAGTCAGCGAACCATTTTGGTGCGACACAATGCCCCGAAGGGCCAGTCAGCGAACCATTTGGTGCGACACATGCCCCGAAGGGCCAGTCAGCGAACCAAACAACAAAAAAAATATGAATATGAATAATGTGAAGTTAAGGACAGAAATAATTAAACATGCAATTTTTCTAAGTGTGCTTTGAAAATACTTAATTTTATCACATGTTTAACTATTTCTTTATCTCTATAAAGGTTATTATGCGTACCGCTGCCATATATTATTACTTATACAAAAAAAAACATTCACTATTATATGGCAGGGTATAATTAATATATATATTTGAACTCTGAAAAATATTTCAAAAGTCCCAACAAAGTACAAAACCAAAGAAAAAAACGCACATATCAGTGAAGTGCAATGGTGGTGCTGGGCGATGCACAGTGCCAAACTGTAGAAACAATTCGTCCAAATTGATCAGTCGCTGCTGCTTCTCCGTTATCCCAACGGTGAGCATCCGACGGAACACGGTGAAACGCACGCAATGCAATGGGCGGACATGTAACCTGACCATGGTACAGTTTGATAGGCCAAAAAGGGTATAAAATAGTCTTATATAATTTCATGGCGCTATTTTTTTTGAATTTTCGACTTTTTGTTCGAATTCGGGTCCGGGGCTTGGAATTGGACAAAATGGATGGCGATTCGTGACCAGCAAACCCGAAACCCTCTTAAGATATGTTTCTATGGTTTAAAAATTTTTTTTTAAAAACTGGGAGGGGAGCCAGCCTTTGTTTGAATCACCGAAAAAATTGAAAAAATCTTAGATTAAATGAAATCATATAACAAATCTGAGGTCACATTCGTGAATTTTCGCCCTGAAAAATTCCCTACCGGGTTGGGGTTGATCACAAAAAGACAAATCGGTGGCTGGGCAGTGCAATGCAAGGCCAAGTTGACGAGGCGCAATCAAATCGAACACCGGCAGTCAAGTCGCTGCAAATTGAGCTGAAAAGAGAAGGAAAAAAAAACATGAAAAAAACAAAAATTAAGCCAAAAATCGCAAGGCAGGGTTGCCGGTCCCTGCAAACCCCTGTACAGGGTCAGGCCCTGTCCATTCTCTACCTTTAATACAGGGATGCGAAATGTCCTGATTTATCGAAATGTTCTGGGTTCAGAACATCGCACATATTTGGTTCTGATTTCTTACTTAGTGGTAAGAAAAAGCTAATATTACTTTTTTTTAAATTAAAAATTATATGTCTATTCCAAGGACAAAAGAATTAAAAAAAACTCCCTAATTTATAAGTAAAATTTTTTGAATTTGTCGAATTCGGATCCGGGGTTCGCAACAGGCCGAAATGAGTGCAGGATTCGTGATCTGCACCCCGAACTAACACAAATTGGCATTTTTACATTAAAAATTAAAAAAAAAATCAATTGATCTTTTAGGTTTGACATTTTTGGTGCAAAAATTGTTAATAAATAGCAATAGAGATTCTTAAAATTTAAGCCCCAGTCTCGCTTCATTTGACCATTTCAAAAAAGAAAAGCTAATTTTATGAAAGTATTTGAGAAAAAATTGTAAGAATTTGCTATCTATTTAAATTGCTTAATTATATTTAAAAAATTTAAGCTTTTTTTTACCCGTGTAAAGTACGCCTATGGCATTGTCGCCGTTCTTCCGCTCAAATTGCCCGTGTGAATGAAGTCCAACATCGTCTTGAATGCTTCGACGTCAACATCCGGGATTAGCACTGCACTTGAAGCGGAAATTTTTTTTAAAATCTACAAAAAAAATTAAACAAAAAGTCGAGCGGTCGAAAATTCATTTAAACTATTGCAGTTTACCCACCCGACCATAAAAAATTTTCATGACACGTCATTTAAAATTAAGCAAAATTTTTATGAATAAATTCTGGTATTTTAAAATGTTTAATTTTTTGTTGTATTTGCCTGTATTTCACGCTATTTTTTATTTAATGGCTTTGTTTAAAAAATGCTAGTAATTTTTTAGCAGAAATTATAAGAAAAACTTTAAATTTTCGTAAGGTTAAAAATATTCACTAAAGTTCTAAATTTAAACGAAATTTTTCTTAAAATTTCCTGCCTTAAAATGTCTAAAAAATTTCTAAAATTCCAAAAAAAAATAAAAATAAATTTTATTTATTTTCACTTACAAATTCGGCGTCCATTCTTTGTGAAAAACAATTGTTTATTGGCCAAATTAACAGCACATCCCACGGTATCACCATCGTCAAATGCTTAATTTCCACCATTTCTTGACCCATTAATCCAAATATCGCCATCGTTTTCATAAGCGTAAGTGCCGGTGCGATTTCGAATTGTTTCATCCAACGGTGTCTGATGTTTGACAGCGAAAAAGTTCTAAATATAAACGAAATTTTTTTCTTGACATTTCCTGCCTTCAAAATGTCTAAGATTTCAAAAATTCCAAAAAAATAAAAATAGATAAATTTTAATCAGAATTACGAGGGCAAAAATTTGCAAGGAATCATAAAACTGGATTCCGTTCCAAAAATCATTGAAATTGGACTATTTCACAAAAAAAAAAATCGGGCGGCGATCGCCATCCTACGAACAATTTATCAAAAAAAAATGCTCGGTGTTGGCCCCCCCCCCCCCAAGTAAACAAATTAAAAAAAAAAATTTGGCAGCGATCGCCACCCTTTGAAGATTACCAACAAAAAAAAATTTCGATGGCAAATACCCCCGAAAAAATTAAATAATTGGAATAAAAATTTTGTTTATTACTAAAAAATTCTTAATTTGAACCCACTTATAATCGTTACCATGTCAGACGCGTTCATCGATTTTCATCCAAAAATGCCTTCTGCTCATTGTGCAATTGTGTGAATTGGCCATTGGAAGTTTAAGCAATAAGAAGAACAAATCTTATTTTAGTTTATTGCCTGTTTGTTATTATAAAAATTGCATTAATTTTAAAAAACTTATTTTCTAAAAAATCTACATTTAAAACCCTCATAAAAGTCGATTGGACTCATAAAAATGCAGTAGAACCAAAATCAATGTAAATTTCTGCTTTCTACATAAAAAAAAACAACAAAATTTCAGACGCGCATGTCATAGCAGAGCGTTAGAAAAAAATAGCACGTAAAAAAGAGCGGCAGCAATGAGAGAAAAGAAATAGCACACAAAAAAGAAAGAAAAAAGCTTTTCAATTCTCTCATTTTCTTATACTATTTTCTCACGCTTTCGCTGCTTGTATAAAAGAAAAGAGTCAGCGGCTGTTTTCTGATAAAAAAACAAAAACTAAATGCTAGGGGTTTTGATCAAAAAATTAAATACTTATTTAAATTTTCAACATTAAGATTAAAAATTTGGTAAAAATTTAAATAAATATAAAAATAATTTAAAGAAAAAAGTTAAAAAGGAAATTAAAAAAAGAAATCATTTTAATAGTTCAAGATTCGAACCTTATCCCGCCCCCAATTATTTAAAAGATTACATTAATTAAAAGAAAAACATAAAAAGAAGTAAAACAACGGTATTACATTAATAAAATATTAACAAATCATTTGATTAGTGCGTGGAAATTCGAACCCCCCCCCCCCCCCCCCGCCCCCTCCCCCCTGTCCAGAATCCACTTTTACGCATGGATTCAGAGACTTTACCGGAGTCAAAACAAAAATTTGATTGCATATTCGTGATCAGCGTTCCAAATTGACTAAGAAAAGTTTTTTAAATAAATTTTTGGGTAAAAAATTTTTGAAAAAATTTTCAATAGGGTACCACCCCCTATGGTACGGAATTTCAAAATGAGTTTTTGGGCCCTAACTTTTTTTAAGAAAGAGATAGAAGGAGGGTCTAAAGGGATATTCTGTAGAGCTAAAAATTAGCAATTTTTTTATGTAATGAAATTTTGGAAATTTTGATTCTGAAAAAAGTTATGAATTTTTTTCTGGAAATTCTAAAATTTTCAGAAATTCGTACCTAACTTTTTTCTTACCCATTAATAAAATCCCAAATAAAATTGCATAGAATCGGCCGTATTTTTCTACATTTTATCAACTTTATTTTATACAAATTGACCCACCCCCAATTAAGTTATGATTTTTCAAATGTGTCACCAAATTTCCGAGGCCAAAAAAATAGTCGATTTTTCAAGAATTTTTGATTCTGAAAAAAGTTATGAATTTTTTTCTGAAAATTAAAAAATTTTCAGAAATGCGGACCTAACTTTTTTCTTACACATAAATAAATTCCAAACAAATTGCATAAAATCGGCCGTATTTTTCTACATTTTAATAACTTTATTTTATGTAAATTGAGCCATAACCAATTAAGTTATGAATTTTTGAATATATCACCAAATTTTGGAGACCAAAAAAATGGTCGATTTTTCAAAAAATTTTAAGCACTCCAAAAATTGACCCATTTGAAGATAGGTGAAAATTTCTTAGGGGGCCTAGCTCGAAAATTTCTGAAAATTTTCCAGCCTATGTTACACCATTCGATAGCCCTTTTTATGCTCTACAATTATGGGTAAAAAAAACTTATCACTTCAGGCACTCACTGGCGAGTTACAGCCCCGGGACTGAAGTGTCCCGCCTACTTTAAATTTTTTAAAATTATTTTTAAACGATAGCCCATCAAAAATGGCTGCTTGAAAGTGGTCTCCGTATATTTTTAAAAAATCGTTAAAAATTCATATAGGCGAAAAACCAAAAAACCTGTAAGCCCCCCTAGCTCGAAAATTTTTGGAAATTTTTCATATTTTTTTTTGCCCGCCATTAGAGATCCAAAAAGCCTACATTGCGCCTGTGATCATCGTTCCGATTCACCCATCCCCCAGCCCGGCATTCACCTGGCGCTCAAATTCTCCATTCTGGTGCTGAAAATTTGTCATCCGCGTACAGGCCAGGGGGTTAGAGTTAGAGCTTAGGTGACGCCTTACTAAGTTTTCGGGGACATATCCATTTGGTTTCCTCCCAGCAGGCGTTTTTTGATTGGGTAGGGAAAAAGAAAAATGGTTTCGTAGAAGATAGACTGCGCCAATGACCCGCAACTCGGTTCCTGGCGCTCATGTGGCGCCTAGAATTTTTTTCTATAGTTTTCCCGGATTCTACGCAAAGCCACAATGTGTGCATGTGGGCCTCCCACGGCCTTGGAACTCCATGGATTCTCCCGATCAAAGGATTGTTCCAAAAAAACTTTTTTTCATAAAGCTCTTCGTGGAACTTAGCAATTTTGCTTCTCCAAACACGCATCCACAAGTCAAACCGGTCAGTGTATACTTGACCATTTTATACATATTTTCTTTGAACTCAGGCCATTCCCTGTTGTTCGTGAATTATATAATTAAATTTTTAGTGCTATTAAAATGATCAAGTGCAAAACTCCTTAAATTCTATTATGGGTGCCTATGCGTGCCAAAGTGTAATTACTTAATGTCTAACTAACCTCAGATTTGGGTTAGTATTCACTATTTACTATGCACACTTTGTCATTATTAAGATATATGGAATCTAAAAATTTTTCTGTAAAAAACAACTGGTTTTTATTATTTCCGTCTTTTGGAAATCCATTCTGTCACCAAGCAGTGGATCTGCAAAAAAGGTGCCACGCTGGACATCATGGACGATAAGAGCCCAGTGCCCAGGGAAATGCACAGGCAAAAGTATAACTTCTGCCGAAATGTTTGGATCATAATTAAATGCCCAATTTTTATAAGTTGTGTCTCGATTTGGGGCAATTCTCCAAACAATCGGGTCGACAACAACAATTTTACGTTCTGAGATGGTGGCAAGATATGCCAAAAATACAGAAATAAAAGCGTCATTGAGCCATTCGGTTGGGTTATTCCAGCACGTCTCAATGAATCTCGGGCCCGACGAAGTTGAGTCGTCTTGAAAAAGGGCATTGTCTACCCAACACCAAATTTGGCAGTTAGGGTTTCGCTTGGTAGCGAACTTCATTTGCACAATATTAAAATTTATGGCTTCGAAGGCAACGCTCGAAGGTGCCGGAAGGGCAGCCAATTCCAAACTCTGGTCTATTTCAGAGCATTCCCCCGCTCGTGGAAATCAATATCTTTGTGCGACCAGCCAACGAATATTTTGGCGGCGTCTGCCTCTTCGATTGGAGTACGACAATGGGCGTAGAAGCAATTATTCGTTCCATTACAGCCATGGGTTGGCTCTAACGTTGAAGACCTAGTCCTTTTTTA
>JBDPZO010000639.1:0-13125 GCA_039877585.1 Heterodera filipjevi | reverse complement strand
AAATTCATTCAAAAAATGGCAAAATAATGTAATCATTTTTAATGGTTTGTTATGAACATGGCCATTCATTTTTTTCAACAACTTTAATAACATAAGGAATCTAGCCAATTTTCTTTCTGTTCTCATTAAAGTAAAGCTAAAATTAAAGTTCAGATCAATTAATTGCCATTAATTGATCAATTAATTAATTGCTATTAAATGTTTATTAAATGATTAAGTAATTGATTAATTGATACAAATTGACTAATTTATGCTATTAAAAGATCAGTTGTTGCATCTATTTTGGTCGCGCCTACCACTCGCCCCTGCTATCGTAAAGCATCTTTATGGTGTCACAACTATTATTCTGTCGCATTTACAATGGCGCCGCATGGAAATTGGCCCATTTTAAGATAAGTTATGCTTTTTTCTTTTTGTCAAAATGAAAAAACCATAGGGGGGGCCATATAATTAGGTATTTTAGCGTGTAAGTGTGTTATGATTCCTCTTTTCATTTACACCCCATCAAAAAAATACAATTGTAAAATTAATAAACACAACAATTGCAAAGCGTTTGCAACACAGCGGCTTAAGGTAAGACATTACTTTGGGTTGCCGTAGCGTTATACAAATTTTTGGAGCGGGGTCATGCGTACGCGCAGGCCCTAAAAATTATTTAATGGTCATTGTTTGGCGAAGAATTTCCGAAATTCAAACATTCGCACTCATGTTATTTAGCGAGTTGGCATCAGAATTGAACGGTTTAGGCATATTTTGATTCAGTGAAAAATAGCTAATTTTTTCTCTATTTATTAGCCTTTAAATTTTTGTAGCAAATTCAAGCGTACACGCAGGCCTTAAAATTTCTAGCAACGCGGCGGAGCCGCGTCCCTGAGCGCGTCAGCGCTTTCTTCCCTCCTTTGAAACCAGCTTCTTACATGCACGGCGGTGCACCCTAGTTATATATACGTTATATAGGTTTGGGGTTTCGTTTCAAAAACTAATATCTGACTATGGGGAACCAGGGGAGGTCTGAAAATTGTGGAAGGGTCTTACAACTTTTTGAGGAGAATTCAGGAAAACTATAGAAAAAAATTCTAGGGCGCCACATGAGCGCCAGGAACCGAGTTGCGGGTCATTCGCGCAGTCTCAGTTCTACGAAAAATTTTCCTTTGACCGGAATCGAAAAATTTTTGCTGGTAGGATTTTAAGTTGAAGTGTCCCGGAAAAAGTTGCCAGCGAACCCGAAGCGAAATTTTGAAAATCTAGGCCTGCCTGCATCTATAACTTTTCAGCACCAGAAGGGTGGATTTCAGCCCCAGTTGAATGCCAGGCGGGGCGATGGAGGGATCGGAATGGGCATAACAGGCGCAATGTAGTGCTTATCGGGCTCGATTTTTGAGGAAAAAAAAAATTTCAAAATTTTCAAAAATTTTCGAGCTAGGGGGGGTTGCAGGTTTTTTGGTTTTTGGCTTAAATGAATTTTTAACGATTTTTTAAATATATACGGAGACCACTTTCAAGCACCCGTTTTTTGATGCTCTAATCGATTGGGAAAAATTTTAGAAAATTTTTTTTTCTCATAAAATTTTAAGGTAGGCGGGACACTTCAGTCCCGGGGCTGTAGCTCCCCAGGTTGTGCTTGGAGCAAATTGTTTTTTTAGCTATATTTGTAGGGCATTAAACGGGCTATCGAATGGTGTTTATTAGGTTGAAAAATTTTCAGAAATTTTCGAACTAGGCCCCCTAAGAAATTTTCACCTACCCTCAAATGGGTCAAAAAAATTTCAAAAAATATTTTTCTGGGCCTATTTTATGCGCTGATCACGAATACTAACTTAGTTTTGGGTTTAAAAAATTTTTGGGTTGCTTCAAAATTTTTGAAAATCGACCATTTTTTGGCCTCGGAAATTTGGTGATATATTTAAAAAAGCATAACTTGGTTGGGTGTGGGCCGATTTTCATAAAATAAAGATCATTAAATGCAGAAAAATACGGCAGATTTTATGCAATTTATTTGGGGTTACAATTATGAGTAAAAAAAAAGTTAGGTCCGAATTTCTGAAAATTTTCGAGTTTCCAGAAAAAAATTCTTAACTTTTTTCAGAACAGAAATTTTCAAAATTTCTTTCCATGGAAAAATTGCTAATTTTTAGCTCTACTGATTTGCTCATTAGACCCACTTTCTATCCCTTTCTTAAAAAAAGTTATAGCCTGAAAACTGCTTTTGGAAATCCGGACCATAGGGGGTAGTACCCTATTGAAAATTTTTTGAAAATTTTTTTACCCAAAAATTTATTTAAAAATACTTTTCTAAGCCTATTTGGGCCGCTGATCACGAATATCTGATTAGATTTTAATTTTGACTCCGTTAAAGTCTCTGAATCCCTGCGTAATTGTGGATTCTGGGCAGGGAGGAGGGGGTGGGGGAGGAAAGGTTCAGATCACCACACTCAAATGGTTTTATGTTTATTTTATTGGTTTTTCTCTTATAAATATGTTTATTAATTTTAGGTTTTGTTTTTCATTTTATGGCTCATTATTAAGGCTGCAGCCAAACACATGAAGACGAACACAAGCGGCGACTGCGATGTAAGCCTATTATTGAATTCTTGAAATTCTTTTTTTTTTCATTAGGTATTGTTTAGGCTGCAGCCTGTCTGGAGCAGCGAAAACGTCCGAGTAAGTCGAACAGTGAGAAAATTGTAATTTTGAAATTTTTTTCGTTTTCAGATTTGATTGTGCACGTGCTTAGGCTGCAGCCTGTCTGGAGCAGCGAAAACGTCCGAGTAAGTCGAACAGTGAGAAAATTGTAATTTTTGAAATTTTTTTTCGTTTTTCAGATTTGATTGTGCACGTGCTTAGGCTGCAGCCTGTCTGGAGCAGCGAAAACGTCCGAGTAAGTCGAACAGTGAGAAAATTGTAATTTTTGAAATTTTTTTTCGTTTTCAGATTTGATTGTGCACGTGCTTAGGCTGCAGCCTGTCTGGAGCAGCGAAAACGTCCGAGTAAGTCGAACAGTGAGAAAATTGTAATTTTTGAATTTTTTTTTTCGCTTTTCAGATTTGATTGTGCACGTGCTTAGGCTGCAGCCTGTCTGGAGAAGCGAAAACGTCAGAGTTTAGTCCAGAGCAGTTTGGCATAGCGTTTTTTGAGAGATGCCAACCCATTCCCATCTGCATTTATTGGGTGCGAAGATGGTGAGGAGTCTGGAGCGGGGTCTTGAAACCGGTCAGCCCTTGTAGGGCCTTCAGATGACTTGCCATTTAGCGCTCAATCGCAGCGTGCCAATGCCTGGACTAAAGGGAGGGAGGTGGGTCATGACGTGTTTTGTTAGGGCACTTCCGGTTTCCATTGCGTTTTGCAATGTGTCAGCTCTTTGAGTGAAACCAAGTGCACGTCGGCTGACGCCAAGACCCTAACATAGTTACAAGGTAGTGGCACGACCCATTTTTTGAAAAATGATTCGTGGAACGACCCATTTCTATCTCCGATCCTTCTCAGTGTAAACTCTTCGTCCCTATCTCTGTCTCTAATCATTGGAACACTTTCAGCCCTATCTAAAGCCTAGGTAGCGAAGCTCAAAAAGCGCGCAGCGCTTTCCCAAAGCCCAGAATCAACTGCTCACGCACCCGCTAGTTACTATATACGTTATATAGGTTTGGGGTTTCGTTTCAAAAAACAAAATCTCCCGGCCGAAGGCCGGGAGTGCTCTAAAAGTTGTGCATGGGTCTTACAACTTTTGACGGGGCATCCGGGAAAAATAAGGAAATTTGGCCTAGGCGGCCAGGTGAGTCCCAGGGACTGAGTTGCGGCTCACTTTGGCAGTACCAGTGTTACGAAAATTTTTCTTTGGACCAGGAGGGCTTAGCGCATGCCTGGAGGATGATAAGTTGGGATGTCCCTGACAACTCTGACAGCGAACCCTAAGCCCTACCTCTAACCCCCTGGTCTGCAGAAATTCCTAAAAATTTAAATTTTTTTCGACCCGTTTGAGTGTATCGGCTATAACTTTCTGGCGCTAACTGATATAAGGATGGCGGCCACAGGCGCAATGTGTAAGTGTTTGATGCTCGATTTGTTTTGAAAAAAAATTTTTCAAAAATTTTCAAAAATTTCCGAGCTAGGGGGGGTTAAAGGTTTTGCACATTTTGGCTTATATGAATTTTTAACGATTTTTTAAAAATAAGCGGAGACCACTTTCAAGCATCCGTTTTTGATGGGATATCGTTTAAAAATAATTTTGGAAAAATTTTTATTTTTTGAAAAAATTTTAAGGTAAGCGGGACACTTCAGTCCCGGGGCTGTAACTCCCCAGGGGGTGCCTGGAGTGAAATGTTTTTTTTACCCAGATTTGTAGAGAATTAAATGGGCTATCGAATGGTGTACAATAGGTTGTAAAAGTTTCAGTAATTTTCGAGCTAGGCCCCCTAGAAAATTTTCACCTACCTTCAAATGGGTCAAAAAAATTTCAAAAAATATTTTTCTGGGCCTATTTTATGCGCTGTGCACGAATATCATATTAGTTTTGTGCTAAAAAATTTTTGGGGTTGCTTAAAAAATTTTGAAAAATCGACCATTTTTTTGGTCTCCAAAATTTGGTGAAATATTTAAAAAATCATAACTAAATCAAGTGTGGATGAAATTGCATCAAATAAAGTGTTTTAAATGCAGAAAAATACGGCCGATTTTCTGCAATTTATTTGGGATTTCATTTATAAGTATAAAAAAAGATAGGCCCGAATGTCTGAAAATTTTCGAATTTCCAGAAAAAAATTCATAACTTTTTTCAGAATCGAAATTTCCAAAATTTCTTTCCATGGGAAAATAGCTAATTTTTAGCTCTATTTTATATAGTTGAGAATATTTTTATATCTCTATTCAAAAAAAAGTTAGGGCCCAAAAACTGCTTTTGGAAATCCGGACCATAGGGGGTAGTACCCTATTGAAATTTTTTTGAAAAATTTTTTCGTCAAAAATTTATTTAAAAACACTTTTCTAAGCCTATTTGGGTCGCTGATCACGAATCTGCAATCAGATTTTAGTTTTGAGACCGTTAAGGTCTCTGAATCCATGCGTAAATGCGGATTCTGGGCAGGGGGAGGGGGTGCGTAGGGGGGGGGGGTGGGGGGGGGGGAGGGGGAGGGGGCGAGGTTCGGATCACCACACTCAAATGGGTTTTTATTCTTTTATTCCTTTTTCTTTTAATATATCTATTAAAAGAAATTTTATTTAATAAAACACCAAATTATTTATTTATTTACGCAAATTAAAACACTATAAAAAAAAAAAATAAATTCCTTTAGTTAATTTTAGTGTTTGCAAATTATATACTTATTTTTTTAGATAATTTAAATAAATAAAAAGCGAATTTTTAAATCAAAATGTAGCGCATAGCCTGGAGGATGATAAGTTGGGATGTCCCTGACAACTCTGACAGCGAACCCTAAGCCCTACCTCTAACCCCCTGGTCTGCAGAAATTCCTAAAAATTTAAATTTTTTTCGACCCGTTTGAGTGTATCGGCTATAACTTTCTGGCGCTAACTGATATAAGGATGGCGGCCACAGGCGCAATGTGTAAGTTTTGATGCTCGATTTTTTTGAAAAAAAATTTTTCAAAAATTTTCAAAAATTTCCGAGCTAGGGGGGGTTAAAGGTTTTGCACATTTGGCTTATATGAATTTTTAACGATTTTTTTAAAATAAGCGGAGACCACTTTCAAGCATCCGTTTTTGATGGGATATCGTTTAAAAATAATTTGGAAAAATTTTTATTTTTTGAAAAAATTTTAAGGTAAGCGGGACACTTCAGTCCCGGGGCTGTAACTCCCCAGGGGGTGCCTGGAGTGAAATGTTTTTTTTACCCAGATTTGTAGAGAATTAAATGGGCTATCGAATGGTGTACAATAGGTTGTAAAATTTTCAGAAATTTTCGAGCTAGGCCCCCTAGAAAATTTTCACCTACCTTCAAATGGGTCAAAAAAATTTCAAAAAATATTTTTCTGGGCCTATTTATGCGCTGTGCACGAATATCATATTAGTTTTGTGCTAAAAAATTTTTGGGGTTGCTTAAAAAATTTTGAAAAATCGACCATTTTTTTGGTCTCCAAAATTTGGGTGAAATATTTAAAAAATCATAACTAAATCAAGTGTGGATGAAATTGCATCAAATAAAGTGTTTTAAATGCAGAAAAATACGGCCGATTTTCTGCAATTTATTTGGGATTTCATTTATAAGTATAAAAAAAGATAGGCCCGAATGTCTGAAAATTTTCGAATTTCCAGAAAAAAATTCATAACTTTTTCAGAATCGAAATTTCCAAAATTTCTTTCCATGGGAAAATAGCTAATTTTTAGCTCTATTTTATATAGTTGAGAATATTTTATATCTCTATTCAAAAAAAGTTAGGGCCCAAAAACTGCTTTTGGAAATCCGGACCATAGGGGGTAGGTACCCTTTTGAAAATTTTTTGAAAATTTTTTTTCTCTATAATTTATGTAAAAACACTTTTCTAAGCCTATTTGGGCCGCTGATCACGAATCTGCAATCAGATTTTAGTTTTGAGACCGCTAAGGTCTCTGAATCCATGCGTAAATGCGGATTCTGGGCAGGGGGAGGGGGTGCGTAGGGGGGGGGGGGGGTGGGGAGGGGGAGGGGGCGAGGTTCGGATCACCACACTCAAATGGGTTTTTATTCTTTTATTCCTTTTTCTTTTAATATATCTATTAAAAGAAATTTTATTTAATAAAACACCAAATTATTTATTTATTTACGCAAATTAAAACACTATAAAAAAAAAAATAAATTCCTTTAGTTAATTTTAGTGTTTGCAAATTATATACTTATTTTTTTAGATAATTTAAATAAATAAAAAGCGAATTTTTAAATCAAAATGTAGCGCATGCCTGGAGGATGATAAGTTGGGATGTCCCTGACAACTCTGACAGCGAACCCTAAGCCCTACCTCTAACCCCCTGGTCTGCAGAAATTCCTAAAAATTTAAATTTTTTTCGGCCCGTTTGAGTGTATCGGCTATAACTTTCTGGCGCTAACTGATATAAGGATGGCGGCCACAGGCGCAATGTGTAAGTTTTGATGCTCGATTTTTTTGAAAAAAAATTTTTCAAAAATTTTCAAAAATTTCCGAGCTAGGGGGGGTTAAAGGTTTTGCACATTTTGGCTTATATGAATTTTTAACGATTTTTTAAAAATAAGCGGAGACCACTTTCAAGCATCCGTTTTTGATGGGATATCGTTTAAAAATAATTTTGGAAAAATTTTTATTTTTTGAAAAAATTTTAAGGTAAGCGGGACACTTCAGTCCCGGGGCTGTAACTCCCCAGGGGGTGCCTGGAGTGAAATGTTTTTTTTACCCAGATTTGTAGAGAATTAAATGGGCTATCGAATGGTGTACAATAGGTTGTAAAATTTTCAGAAATTTCGAGCTAGGCCCCCTAGAAAATTTTCACCTACCTTCAAATGGGTCAAAAAAATTTCAAAAAATATTTTTCTGGGCCTATTTTATGCGCTGTGCACGAATATCATATTAGTTTTGTGCTAAAAAATTTTTGGGGTTGCTTAAAAAATTTTGAAAAATCGACCATTTTTTTGGTCTCCAAAATTTGGTGAAATATTTAAAAAATCATAACTAAATCAAGTGTGGATGAAATTGTATCAAATAAAGTGTTTTAAATGCAGAAAAATACGGCCGATTTTCTGCAATTTATTTGGGATTTCATTTATAAGTATAAAAAAAGATAGGCCCGAATGTCTGAAAATTTTCGAATTTCCAGAAAAAAATTCATAACTTTTTTTCAGAATTGAAATTTTCAAAGTTTCTTTCCATAAAAAAATTGCTAATTTTTAACTCTATTTTATATAGTTGAGAATATTTTTATATCTCTATTCAAAAAAAAGTTAGGGCCCAAAAACTGCTTTTGGAAATCCGGACCATAGGGGGTAGGTAGGTACCCTTTTGAAAATTTTTTGAAAATTTTTTTTCTCTATAATTTATGTAAAAACACTTTTCTAAGCCTATTTGGGCCGCTGATCACGAATCTGCAATCAGATTTTAGTTTTGAGACCGTTAAGGTCTCTGAATCCATGCGTAAATGCGGATTCTGGGCAGGGGAGGGGGTGCGTAGGGGGGGGGGGGGGGAGGGGGGAGGGGGGCGAGGTTCGGATCACCACACTCAAATGGGTTTTTATTCTTTTATTCCTTTTTCTTTAATATATCTATTAAAGAAATTTTATTTAATAAAACACCAAATTATTTATTTATTTACGCAAATTAAAACACTAATAAAAAAAAAAATAAATTCCTTTAGTTAATTTTAGTGTTTGCAAATTATATACTTATTTTTTTAGATAATTTAAATAAATAAAAAGCGAATTTTAAATCAAAATGATTTAATTTACTTTTAAATATAAAAAGATCATATTTTTATTATTTCTCTTTTTTAAATATATTTTTTAAACTTAAAATCAAAATTAAATTCTGCCAATTTTTAATATACAATTTTAATTAAAAAATCGTTATTATTTTAAAGTAACTTAAATCTGCATTTTTTTCTACCCAACAATACAAATAATTTTTATAATTTTCATTTGTTTTATTTTTTTAAATAATTTTTATTAAACACTCTCATATTCATTGAACACTTTCAGTCCCTGATCATTGGAACACACCTCAGTCCCTGATCATTGGACACTCTCAGCCCCTAAACATTGGAACACTCTCCCAAATCATTGGAACACTCTCTAATCATTGGAACACCTTCAGCCCAATTTATTTTGATCACTGGTAGCGAAGCTCGATAAGCGCGAAGCGCTTTGAATAC
This sequence comes from Heterodera filipjevi, assembly GCA_039877585.1. Classification (NCBI taxonomy): domain Eukaryota; kingdom Metazoa; phylum Nematoda; class Chromadorea; order Rhabditida; family Heteroderidae; genus Heterodera; species Heterodera filipjevi. The sequence goes on along the minus strand of JBDPZO010000639.1, from coordinate 4,305 downwards.
AGTAACACGCATGTACGCCCCCGCTAGTTTCATTAATACATTAGTTTAAATAATCAAGTTTTAAACTTATTTTATTAGTAAACATAAGTTGATACAACGAATTACAAATAATGATCTAATGGGCACCGACCGATAACGGGAAAACAACATTCAATGGCAAGCAAATAAGGAGTAAATAGGCATAGATCACAGTAAAACAACGTACAATGGCAGAAACAAATATGGATTATAATGCACAAATCACAGGCATATGTATATACAATAGAGTAAAAGGGCAGAGATCGCAGGATATAGGAAGCGGTATTACATCGACAGTTCACGATTAGGTGCTTTTCCTGCTTCGCCATCTTTCGAGTCGCTTTTTTTCCTCTTCTGTTTCTCACTGTGCCCGTGTCCGTGCGCGTTGCGTCTCCCCACTTCCAATCATAGGGGTGCTCCTTGATGCGATTATTGGCTAGGTATCCGCGCAGCAGTTTCTCGATCATGTCGTAGTTGGGCCGGTTCTCTAGCTGCAATGCATCCTGAATTTTACATCTTTTAAACAAAAGACAATGATTGAAAAAACACACGATGTGGGAAAGGATTTGGTTGAATTCCTGGGGACATCCTCCTGTCAGTTCCGCGATGGCTTGCCGTCGAACATTGTCCGGCTTGTCTTCCATTCGACGACACTTCATGGCGCCGATCTAAAAAAGAAAAGAACTTTTAATGGCACTTTCATTCATGGGTTTCACATTTAATGAACTCACTTCGTTTACGTCGCTCGCATGTTTCCAGGGGACAGCGCCTTTGTAGAATTTGATCATGACGTAAAACCACGATTCAACGTCATCCTTTGGACTGTAATCACGCTTTATGTGTGCAGAGATCGGTGCATAGATTGGAGTCCCTCGGAAGTTAGCAGAGGCTCTTGGACGTCGCTGTTTGCCCTGAAAATTGGAGTTTGATTTTAGGAAATCAAAAAAAAAAAAAGCAACAATTTACATCATCTCGAACGAATTTGCGAGCCATCCCGAAGTCTATGAGGTAGAGAAGCCTTTGCTCATTGGTCTCCATCCGTCCAATCGCTGTGTTTGCTGGCTTGATGTCACGGTGAAGAAAGCCGACATCGTGCAAAGCTTTGAGCGCATTAAGTAGCTGAATTGACAATCCAATTGCGGTCCCAGGGCTGAAGTGGTCTCCGGCATCTCGAACAATTCCATCCAAAGAGGGTCCAACCAAGGTCATGCTGAAAGAAAGCAAAACATTTGAAGCGCCATGTAACCAACTAACGGCACAAACTCACATAATGTAATTGAACTCTGTCCTCCTTCCGGTGTTAACGTTAAGCTGCGCATCACGTCCGAGATCTAAGCAACGACAAAAGTGTCGAGTAGCGGCTGATTGATGTCCTTCCAAACTGCGCAATACTGTAGCCTGAAAACTTAAAAATCATTAAAGATCCACACAATTCTGGTCAGATGTACTACCTCCATTAAGAGAAGTGGGTGTGGTGCATCGATTGGTTCTGTCTTCAATGCTCCCTGTCTTCCACGTTCATCTTTGCACAAATAGACGGCTCCGAACGCGCCAGCTCCAAGCTTCTTGGTGATGGTCCAACGGCCAGAGATACGCGTTTCTGGGTTGAGCGCCACGAGTTCCTCTGCCATAATATGTTGACGACACTTTCGGTGTAAGTCGATGCTGAAGTAAAGGTAATTGAAGAGTGAACAAAAATCCTTAATTTCTCCCATTTTATATAGGCTTTATGCCTTACAACGCACAGAAAGATGAAAATTATGCTTTGGAGTTTAGCGTTTTTTTCAATCACATTCGCATCGGAATAAATAATGAATTCACTTTTACGCCAAATACATTTCAGATAGCATTTTTTTTAGTTTTCATAACAAATTATACAAACCGAATAAGGCAGAGCTACCATATTTTAGGATTTAGCCTTGGTCTTTTAAGAATTTGAGGTTAACAATTACGCTTTCATCCCTTTACAAATTAAATCCAAATTTTAAATGGAGGACTTCGTGGGTTTTTGAAAATAAAATCCTCAACCTTGATTATTTTTATGCAAAATATGTTAGAAAAACACATCCAAAATTTCAAAAAGTTTCCGTCCCTATCCCCTTCAAATCTTTTAAAATAAAATAAAAACAGACCAATTAAATTATCGTTGAGTGTGGATCAGGGATGCCGCCGATTTCCGATTTTCCGATGTTTTTGGGGTCGGAATTCCGATTTTCCGATTTCCGAGAAAAATTTGGGGCATCGGAATTCCGATTTCCGATATTTTTGGGGAAAAATCGGAAAAAATCGGAATTAATTTTCTCAAAAATAAATAAAAATTTTCGAAAAATGAGAAGTTTTTGGTCAAAAAAAATTTATAAAAAAAAAATTAGTAATTTTGTAGAAAAAAAATTTCCGATTTCCGATGATTTTTGGACCGGAATTCCGATTTCCGGTTTCCGAAAAAATTTTTGGCATCGGAATTCCGGTTTTCCGATTTTTCAAATCTGAGATCGGCGGCACCCCTGGTGTGGATAGTTCTTGAAAACGCTGATGAAATATTTTAAGAATTTTTTTGTATATTATTAAAAAATCGATTTCAAATTTTCTACTAATACTTGACCATTTTCTTCTCTTTTTGACCTTTTCTGTAATTATTAAGTTAAGTATTTGATTTCAACAGAACCAATGGTCAAGCGAAACTATAGCTAAAGATTGGACAATTAATCTTGGTATTTACATTTCGAGTTAAAATTATAATAAATTGAATTGGCCCATTTATCTTACGCTTAAACATTAAAAAATGCTTAAAACTAATTTCGCGCACCCCAAGCATGGAAAAGCTGCGACATTTTTTTTTTTGTTTTGATTGGTCTCTGAAGCAATGATTTTTATATTATTATTATTATTATGATCAATAAACATACAAAATGGTGTTTCTTTAAATGCCTTTCCCGATTAACAGCAGTTCCATCATTTTTCGCTTTATTATTTTATTTCTTCCATTGCTCTTTTTCTTCCCCATGAATAATTTTATTTTAGAAATTTTCACCTTATTTATTTTAATTTCCAGCAGTAGGGTGAGTTTTTTTTTTTTATTTACAGCCTCTTTCGGACGCCATAACTTTTTCCTTAGGTAACCAAATTCTTTAAACTTAGTAACTTTCGAAAGCCCCTTAGAAGCTCTATCAACTCTCCAAAAATTGAAAAAATTACTTACCTATAAAAAAGTTATGAACCAAAATATACCAAAATTCTGACTTTTTTGTGTTTATAAAGTTGTAACTTTTTTAAGAGTTAGTTGATCGCTTAGAAATAACTTATTCATACCTTCTAAACACTTAAAGCTTTCGAATTATAACGAATTTGTAAAATTTGGTTCGCAAAGAAAAAAGGTTACAAAGTCCTAAACGAGTCCGGCGGTGAACCGACCCCGACCCCATAGGATGAACTTCTTTGGGGGAAAGATCTGAAGCAACATTTTTTATTGGGCTTCCTAACGGTGCTGGGTCGCGTTACTCAAAAAACCATCCAAATGAAGATTAAAAAAAAAAAAAAATTATTCATCACTAGGACGTCCAATTATATTGATATAATCGCGAAATATTGACATAAAATAGCCAAAATATGGACATAAAATTTTCCAATTAAGGGCAAATTTTTTTCAAAAAATTTCATTTATTGGCTGAATGAAATTGTAATGAGATACTTTTCCAAGTTTTTGGGGGCAACGCATTCGATATCTATTTTTTTAATCAGAAATATTAAAAAAATTGCGAAAAATTTTTGCAAAAAATCGAAATTTCTTTTATTTTTGAGGGGATTTTTTGATAATTTTCAAAAAAAATTTTTTTGGAGATTTTTGTTTTATTGCATTTTTCTTATGAATTTTTTCAAAAATGATGAAATATGGACATAATTCCAAAATATGGACAAATATTGAAAATATTGGTATAGAAACACTTCCTAGAAGCTTCAAACTAAGCTAAAAGCACGTTTTTCGTGCGTTTCAGGCCTCCCACAGTCCAGGAAAAAGAAAAAGTTATAACGAAAGATGTTTGAAATCCCTGGATTTCGTGAATTCTTTGGCCATAACCTGTTCTTAAATTAAATGGAATTTTCTAAATTCTACAGGCTAATAAAGAATTAAAAAAAGTGGTAGCTTAATAGCAAAGTTATAAATAATTTTTTGTTAAAAATCTTTTGATGGTTTTTTTTTTTGAGTAACGTCATAGCACCTTCCCAACGATACCATTTGTGAGCTGAAAGTCATTTGGCGCTATTGATAAAGCTTTTTGAATTTCAATC
>JBDPZO010000637.1:0-31154 GCA_039877585.1 Heterodera filipjevi | reverse complement strand
TAATTAATTTTTTACTACATCTTTTGGAAATCTTCTTTGAATTTGAAAGACATGTGCTCTTTTTAAAACTTCACATCATTTCCATCTTTTTTGATTATGCATTTTAATTTACTTTCATATAGCACTTTTTATATAAGATTAACTAATTGGATAATTAAATTTTTTTTTATAATAATTTTTATTATAAAACGAAATGCGTTTTCGTGCCGTTGATCATAATATTTGCGAACATGAATACCTTTGACCAATTGTCATTTATATTTGTTAGTGCATTTCATTTCCGATGACGTAAGTATTAGCCGGGGCGGTCCTTCCTCCACCACCCCCCCCCCCCCCCTCCATTACTCGTTAATCCTTTCCCCTTTGTCTCTCTCCAATCACTTTTTGTCGATCCGTATCCCGACCCAACCTTTCCCGTTACGTTTCGGGATACATTTACAATCATATGTTTGTCCTTTCCCATTTGGAATAAAGAATTATCCAACAGAACACCATTTTCGGGAAATCGGACGCACATACCATGCATGGAGGTCCCGCCACGGGAAGGGGAGGAAATTTCATTTTGAATTAAGATATCAGATTTTTAATTTTATTTAATTCAACAAATAGTGTTAATGAGGATAAAAATTTAAATGCACTTAGAAAGATTAAAACGATTGGTTTTAACAATAAAATATAAATATATATTATAAATAATAAAATGTGGATGTGTATAAATAATTGGGATTAACAAGTAAAGCATCCGGTCGCTTAAGAGGTGCAACACCAAAAGAAGCCGTTCCTGAAAGGAAAAGAATGAAAGACCATGCAATTGATTGTAAAAAGTTCGCCAAAAGAAAAGAGAAAGAGTTTACTTGAATTTTCAACGAATAGACAGTTAGACAAAAGTGCTGTCCATCCCACAGACTGATTTGATCGAATTTCCCTAAAAAAAATTTTTGTTTTGATACATATCAGGGATGCAGCCGATTTCCGATTTCCGGTTTTTCGATTTCCGGTTTTCCGATTTCCGATGTTTTTGGGACCGGAATTCCGATTTTCGATTTCCGAGAAAATTGGGGCATCGGAATTCGATTTCCGATTTCCGATATTTTTGGGGAAAAATCGGAAAAAATCGGAATTAATTTTCTCAAAAATAAATAAAAATTTTCGAAAAATGAGTTTTTTGGTCAAAAAAAAATTTATAAAAAAAAATTAGTAATTTTGTAGAAAAAAAAATTTCCGATTTCCGATGATTTTTGGACCGGAATTACGATTTTCCGATTTCCGAAAAATTTTCGGGGCGTCGAATTCGGTTTTCCGATTCCGATTTTTCAAATCTGAGATCGGCTGCTTCCCTGATACATATGTAACAAGGACTACAAGCTGACAAATGAGGCGTCCGAATTGACAAAGACGAGTCGGAAGTGACGAAGGCGATTTTAGGCGATTCGTTTGGTAGCGGAAGAATGTTGCTTAGGCGGTTGTTTTGGCAAACGACGTCGGAAAAGCAGTCAGAAAAACACAGAACAACCAAGAACAGAAAAATAGCCCTAAGGCAATGCCGATGAAGAGAGTGTCCCGAGAGCAAGGAAAGCATTTCCTTCGCTGATGGAAAGATGATTTTCATAGTTGTGCGGATTAATGCCCGGTGCCAAACATAATTGCGGAGCGGTGAGTTCAGTTGGCTCACAGCAAATTTTTGGGCTCACACGACAATGGGACAGTCGAGATTATTCCTCATGACATTTTAAATTTAAAATCGAAAGAAAAGGAAAACGCTGAGAATAGAAAATTTAGTTAGTAAAACAGTGAGAAGAAAAAACCCATTTACCCAATAAATTAATTCGACGAAATGTGCGCTAAAGTGAAATTTGGTCTTATATTCAATGTCAATAAGAGATGGGCAGTTAATATATTCATAAATTCAACATTTCTTACAACGTTTTTATTCCTTTTCTCTCTTCTTTCTTCTTATTAATTCTCTCTAACTATGCATTTTCCCTTCGGCAATTGAACGAAACAAGTGCAAAGAAATTTCGGATTAGAAACGTTAAGTCACCAGTTTAATTTAAAGAAAACGAAAGATTTTTTAAATAAAAAACAAAGCAATTAATTATCCGATCGCACAAAGCCAGACGTAATTAACAATGAACTTTTAAACAATTAACATTGCCATGTACTTTTAAAATGACTTTAGTACCTAAGGCAAATAAATGGCAATTTTACAGAGATGATCGAGGCGGAATCTTTCTGTAGGCGCCACCTGGGATTTTTGGATGCCCGGCGGAACGGCACAACCCGGAAGTGATTTAGTAGATAATGAGACAAAATGAAAATTTTTTTTAATTGCTCGAGCAACTGCTAATTAAATTAAGCAATAATAAAGTATGGGGAAAAGTGAATAAATGAAATGGAATAAATTAATTAATTGTTCCGGAACAAATGAAGGTGCAATTTGTGATGGTTGAAATGAGATTTGTCGCCGATTCCATCATTTGAGTTTTTGTCGTTTGCCATTTGTTTTATCTTTTAAAGTTTTTGTTGCCAATTAAATTAAATAAGAGCGATTACTTCTTAATGTTTAGACAATAAATTTGATCAAGTCAACCCAAAACCAAACAGAACAAGACAACAACTACAAAGACACATTGCTTTTCTGATCAATTCAAGAATAAATTGGGCAACAACGCGGAACGAATTCCACGGACGAACTTGACAAGGCACCGCCAAGAAGGACGGACAGTGTACAATTTGCTCAACCATTGTAAGAAGAAGCACAAACAAAAAAAATTAATAGAAATAAATAAATTGGGCAATAAAAAAAAATATAAGAAAACTAGAATATAATAATAATATCGGGAATAAAAAAAGAAAAAAAATAAATTAAAAGAATTGTGAATTAGTATAAAAAAACACAAATTACATCGTCAACCCACCCGAATATTAAGTCGAAGATTTCAAGAACAAGAGTGAAAGTGTACGAGAAAGAGAAAGAAGAAAAAAAACAAAGGGAAAGAAAAAAGAAAAGGAAATAATACAAACAAATAATAGAAAAATTTAACTGATGATGACTTGGAAACGAATTTGAGACTCTCCGAGAGCGAGTAGGAATTGAAAGACAAATGGGGTCCATAACCAATTACCTACCGAGGCATTAAATATGCCAAATTTGATGGTGGAGATTTTTATAAATTTTTGAGGGAATTCAATTTATTAGCAACTGCATCAGGTTGGCATCCGCCTGATGTGTAAGGCTGTTGCCATTTTTTGGAGGGAGAAGCCAAAGAAGTATATCAAAATATTCCGAGTTGATAAAGAAAAATTGGAGAGATCTGACCGAAAAAGTTCGCAGAACAGACGAAAAGGTTGGACGGGCCAATGTGGGCACGGAAAATGTTGGCACGAGCAAAATGGGGCATGAAACAATAACAGAATTTGCGAATAAAGTTAGGGATGGGTCGAGCAAGCGTCCCCGGACCTGACTATACTAGAGAAGCGCGAGAAAACGAAGCATACATTACTTTTAAGTGGTCTACCACCCTTCTAAAGCGAAAACTTTCTTTATGGAAAAACCAAAAACATTAGTGGAGGCAATTTCCCAAACCACAAAGGTACTCCAATTAAAAGAAGAAATTGAGAACGATGAAAAAGGTGAAGAATAAAGCAACAAATTGCTGATTTAAAGATCAAGTGAATGCTATTGAAATGAAGGGTCATTAAACAATGAAAAGAATAATAATCGAACTTATACTATTCAAATTCGAGGACAGTATTATAATAATAAGCAGGGGCACGACGAGAGGTTTAATAGGGGAAATTACGGGAACTTTAATTCAAATTTAATAATGGGAGAAATACAATTTGGCAACGGAAATCCAATTATATTCCATTGGGTCATCAAAATCGCGGTGGCTACTCATCAAATAAAGAAAGATTTAATAATTTCAATCACAAAGGGGAATTTTCAAAATAATCGGGAATGCGGAATCGAGGAAATATAAGAGGGGATAAGCAAGATATCGGATAAATATGATCAGGACCAAATCGTCTCTTCGAGCCACTCGACTCACTGAGACGATCTCCAACCCCAACCCTAACATTTTTAACAATTTCAACTATTTTTTTGCCTGCTTTTGGAGTTCTCTGGGCCAATACCAACTATGTTCTGAAGAGTGCCAATGACGCCCATTTGGCTACCAAATGTTTCTGAGTGTACGGTTCTGAGCAACAAAAGACAGCCGAAGAAAAATAACTTTATTTTGCCGCAGAATTGCCAAACACATTTCCAATTTATAAATTGTACCAAAAAATCACGGAAATTTTGTACAGGAAGCTTTTTTTCTGGAAAGAGTTAAAAAGTCAAGAAAACTGCTTTGAAAGGAGTACGTGAAAGGTGCAAAAAAATGAAAATAAAATGGGGTTTCTCTGAATCGATTGGGTGAGAATGTATGGCCAGGAAAACCAGAAAAAGTGGAATATGCTTGGGCAGGCGAGAGATGTGTTACCACCGTAAATGATTCATAGAAATGGGACAAGCCGGAATTTTGATTTTTTGCTGATAACATCATTTGGGCATGAACTAAATCCGTATAAAGGTTGGGAAGAATTGGAAAGACAAACCCTAATCTGGAAATACCCGAGCCAAGCGAAATTTACTGTCTACGCATATACCCGTTGGGGAATTTTTATGCTGAAATTACGGACGATGCCAATAGTCGAAAGTGAACAAGTGTTTTTTTTGAAAGGAGAAAGTCGCAAACGCGACGGAAATTGGCGCCCGAAGAAGCTTAAAAATGTCAAATGACGTTTTTGTTATTATCCATACAATAAAAACACAAAGGCAAAGGGAACAAAGCAAAAAACCGAACCTTTGAAGAAAAATAGACCAGTCAAACAGGATGTATTTTAAAAGATAAGGAAATTTTAACAAATTCTGAAAAACAAACAAAATTAATGTTACCAAAGTGGGAAATTTTTAATTCAAGTATAAAATCGGAATTAAAAACCACAATGCCTCCTGCGACAATTTTGCTTAAATCTTACCTACAACTACGAAAATTCTTACAAAAGAAACCAAATCGACGTACCTCATGTCAAGCGGAGTACCACGACAAGCTATACAAAATTAAGCCACAAACACAAGCAACATTAAGTGCTTAAACCTACAGACCATACCTCACTACAAAAGAATGGAATTAAAATTACCAAACACAACAATGTGTACAAAACGTTTGGAATTAGGAAAAGAAACCCGTACAGGCACAGGTAAAAACTACCGCTAACCGGATGACATTAGAACAAAGGTTCCAACCAAAGCTTTTAGCAATCTCAAAGCCCCCCCAAAAAGGATCAGTCTTATCACTTCTAAACCTATCGGAAACAAAAGAAACTAAAGAATTAGTGAGAAAAACTCTTATAAAAAATTTCACTTTACCAAACCTGAAAAGTTGTTTGCACAAAGTGTTAAAATTAGAAAGCACGCAATCTCCAATAATTGTGACTCAAAAAGTCAACAATTAAATAATTGACTTAATACACCGGTTCCTTACCTTTCCATTTTCGTCCTTATCGATATCCGCCCGAACACAAAAAGAAATAGAACGACAAATAAAATAATGCTGGACCAAAACTAATTAGAGAATCAAATCGGAATTCCTCTGCCCATAGTATGGTCCCAAATCTGATAAAAAGACATGGAGATTTGCAATAACTATAGAGCCTTGAATAAAATGGCCAAAAAAAGAGTATTTCAATTTACCAAATTATCAAGAACGTGTTGGATTTGATGGGTTCAAAAAAGTATTATACACGAGGTATGCAAAGTGCTTTATGCAAATTCCAATGTCTAGGGAAACCATCGAAAAACAGCTTTTATTTCGCACATTGGAATTTAATGATCATAACATTGCCTTTTGATTGACAGCCGCACCGGATCTTTTCAACGAGTAATGGAGTCACTTAGAAGACTCTTACGGCAGCAATGCTATTTATTTGGATGACATTATAATTGGGCAGTGAATGAGAAATGCGTCCGATAGATATTGAAAAATTTTAAAATTATTAAAAGAGTGGGATTAAATAAAAAAAAATCGAAAATGTCACTGGGGGATGGCGGAAATCCGTTTCTGGGCTTTTAACTTAGTGAAAAAGGCGTGCGAATGGACCCAAAACAGGTGTCCGTAGTTCAAAATTTTAAAGCCCAACAAACGCTTACCGAATTAATCACTAACTGGAGCATTAACCTACTTTCGAAGATTTATAAAAATTTTTGCACATATAGCCGACCACCCCAAACCTTAACCCAAGACAAATTCGAAGGAAAGTGGAAGCAAATTGGGAAAGGAACAATGAGCATCACAAATTTAAAGAAATGCTTACAACGGCCCCCCGTATGTACAGTCACCACGGTGTTGGAAAATGTTTACAATTGAATGTGTCGCGTCCAAAAAAGCTATTGGGCAATTTTTACTGCAAGAAATGGCCCTGTTGCATTTTGTTTCACAGTGCTTTAAACAGACCATGAAACAAATTATCCCTCCATTGAAAGGGAGGCGTTGGCCTTGGTATACGCGGTCAAAGAATTTTCGCCTTATATAATAGGATCGGGAATAACAAAAATAATAACAGATTGTAGTGCTCTGACAGGAATGATGAAAGCAAAGGTTAAAAGGGCGGATGGAAAAATACCAAATTACCCTTCAAAGTTACGACCTTGAAATAAATATCGACCCGAAAGAAAAATCAGGCAGCCGCCATCTTTCACGGTATAATATTCCTGGTATTGAGGCGACCAAGGGATAAAAAGATTCAGAGGAAAGAACCAAATTTCAAGTCTTGAAAAAGTAAATAGGTAAGGGAACGGAGACGAACTTTGAAACAAAAAACAAATTTCATTATTCGGAATAATTGCGAACAGCGAAGGTCACAGAAGTAGTACAAATATATTTATATTTAAAAACAGGGAAGTACCCAGAGAAATGTCAATGTAAAAATGTCCTTTCTCATTATGTGTTTCTAAATGGAGCATTTTTTTATAAGAAGGAAGGGGGAATATGGCGAAATCCGGAAAATTGGCCTGGCTTTGATGGATGGTGCCGGACTTCTTTGCCCCTGTCAATGGCGCTGACGCTGTGCAAACTCGGTGGATAGACTGTCCCGGTGACAATTGCGGTTCGTCATTGATGCTGCGCACCTGCACTTCTCACAGATGAAAACTCTTCACCAAATCCACCAACGATCTTTCGAATTCTTTAAATTTTTAACCCCTCGGTGGGGCCAACAATTCGCAAAAAACAATACATCGTTCACACCTTTTTAACCCCCCCGTTGAATCTCTTATGGTACACTTTCCCGGTAAAGTGTCCAAATAATTTGGTGTTAAGTCCCGGTGATCACCCTTGTGTTCCCCTTTTGTGCTGTCTTCTTTCCTCTAGTAACCAACTTCTAACACAATTTGTCCCAGTGACTGTAAACGATTTATTGTTGTAACAAACGGAAAGCAAAATTTGATGAAAGCAATTGATCGGAGAAAAAAGCGATTGGGAAATGGACGGAATGAAACTTGTAAGATGAGTAAAGTGGATTTTGGGCAATTTCTTTCCCCCGTTTTTTTTCCTTACTTTTAAAGCCTTGTACCTGATGGGAAAAGTTGCCTGATCAGTATCTCTTGCGTAGCCACCAACCGGCCGAGAGTAGTCTCCAAGAAAATGACAATAAAGAGAGTGACAAATGGGAAATTGAACGGAAACATCAGAATTAAAATCTCCTTGTTCTCTTCGCCATGCTTTTTCTCTTGTTCTGTTCCTTTTGTTTTCTTTCTTCTCTGAGTTCTTCATTTGGACATCTTCATCGCTTGCCATGCCATCCGTCCTCTCGAACTTTGTCCTCCAATGCCGCAATTTCATCTCGTCGACTCGGTCGCCCGACACTCCCCACGAAAGATGGTTTATTTCCGTCATGGTGAATAAAATTGTTGCCAACTTGGTGTCCGATATATTCCCTTTGTCATTTGTATTCACTTCGGTAAAAAATATTTTTATAATCAATTAATTCCATAAATAATGATTAATATAATGTTGACCTCCTGGTATAATAAACTTCAGTAAGGAAAAATTGAGAAAATATTTATAATGGAATTTAATTGTTAAATACTATTTTTTATAATAATTTTCCGTCTTTCGTCGCCGGTTTTTTCGTTGCCGAATTTTTTATCGCGAGACGTTTTGTCGCGCCCAGTTCGTCGCAGCCAGTTCGTCGCCAAGCATAAAATGACTTTTTCGTCGCCGTATTCCAAATTTTCTTAGCTTTATTATGAACATTTGCACTTGGTAACTAAACAGGCCCATGGTACAGAAACATGAACCTTAGCATTAGCACGTAATTACGAAGGCAATTACGTGCACTAAACGACCAATTGCCTGACTTGGCCCAAAAAAAAACGAAGTATCTAATGGACCCTCGAAGCAGTAGAAACTAAATATTAAGAGTAATTAGATAAAACATTATTTATGGCGAAAAACTTCCTCTACAGTCATCCCTCAAAAATTGCGCTATTACCAGGTTAAATTTAATGAAGGTGTAAAGGTATCCACGTTTAGCAATTTTTCTTTCTGCTTTTTGTTTCAATTTCGACAATCATAATATACAAAGAAGCGTAAATAAATGAAAGACTTAAAAACTGACAGGAGAAAAAATAAAGTAATATCAAAATTTCTAAATTTTTAATATTGGAGACGAAAAAGCCATTTTTAACGGGCGACGAACTGGGCACGACGAAACGTCCCGCGACGAAAAATACGGCGACGAAAAACCCGCGACGAACCGTATGCGACGAACTGGCCGCGACGAATCCACCCGAACCCCAAAAAATATGTAAAAGCAATTAAAAATTAATAAATATATCTTAGAAATAAGATGAATAATTTATTCATTTTATAATCATTCAAAGTTTATTTGTTTATCCTTAATTGTCATTTGATAATTCAATTTCACCTTGATAAAAAAAAATAAAATTTTTATTAAAAAGTTTATTTCAAAAAAATTTTAAGAAATTCGAAAAACTCATTTTCGAATTCTTATTGAAATAAGTTTGCACATAGAAAGAAATACACAAAATTATTCAAATAAAGAATGCAAATTTTTGAAGACAACAATTAAAAAAAAATTGGTCGACGCAATTTATTAATTTTCCCATACGCTAACTTTAAAAGTCTCGAGCGTGGGGTGAAGCAATAATGCCTCTCTACTCCACTTGCCATGAGTCTTTGCGGCATAAATGTGTGTTGTTGTTGTCGCCGGGACTACTGTATTATTGGGAGTGCAGTTCTAGAATGTCCAACAGCACGCCAAGGAATAACTAAAATAAAAAACGTAAAATAACAATTAATTTTTTAAACTTCAGAAATACAAAAAATAAATATTTGCACTATTAAATTCCTTATCATATTATTATTTTTTTTAATTGAATTCTATTCGAGACGCGCTTATATTAGAGAAAATACGGCAAACAAGATTAAATACGGGCTAGGTCGTTTCATAAAAACCGATACCTTTGGTATTTTATAAATTTCTCCATTTTACCGATAAACCGACAAAAATTCCCCAATTTTGTTCAAACATAAACAAATTACACAATCTTGATATTGCCCGATAGCAGGCATGTGCACGGACACACATTTTCATATCCGTGTACGGACATATCCGTCGGGTTCATATCCCTGTCCGTTTGTATCCGTTCCCATTTTCGGGCATATCTGTCTGCGGATATCCGCGCATATATCCGCATTTTAGAGAAAAAAATTTTTTGATAAAAAAATTAAAATCTCAAATAAGAAAAGACATAAAGCGGAAATGTAAATAATCATCTTAAATAATTATTCTATTTATCCAAAAAAATGAAATAAGAGCATCTTTAAAGGTTCTTAAGCAGGGTTGTTAGATGAAAATTTTCAAAATCATAATTTGGCTGGCAAAAAATCATCATTTTGGGGTCAAAAAATCATAGAAAAAATTATTCGAGATAAAAGAAAATCAGCAAAAAGCATAATTTTTTAATTCAAGGGGCGGGAGCAGGTGGTGCCGATAGGCGCCACCGATTTTGAAAAATTGGTCTATTTCGTTAACAGATTTTTCACTAAAAAATGACCAAAATCTGTTACCAAAATATCCCAAAATTTCCAACATTTTCTTCGATGACGCCTGAATAGAATCACAGATCATTTTTAGTGTTTTTTGCTCTTGGATACAATTTTTCAAAATGAGGTTTTTTGACCCCAAACGATTATTTTGAAAATTTTCTTCTGCGAACCCTGGTTAACGCTTTCTGGTTGTGACTTGTACAAATTTTGACGAAAAATGGTCAAATTTTGAGATAATTTTGAGAAAATTTTGTGCGGTTAAGCGGGCCGATAAGCGTCGCCGGATTTTTTTTAATTTAACTACTAGGTCGTTGCATAAAAAAGGGCGCTTTTTGAGAAAAAAAATTTTATGAACTAAAAATCCAAAATAACATTTCTGACAAAAGTAATGTAAATTTCACTCATTAAAATAGTTTTCCCTGAACACTCTAATAAACAAAACTACTTCATAAAAAATAATCTTAAAATTTAATTCATAATTTTTTTTCACCATATTAAAAAGCGCCATTTTTCATGCAACGACCTAGTATTTCTTACAATCGAACTTTTCTTAAATGCAATTGAGAAAAAATAAGAACTCTCCCACGTTAGAATGGCTGGCGGATATCACGGATATGCGCGGATATGGCCTTCATATCTCTGTCCGTCAGATTTCTCAAAAATCGATATCCGTGTCCGTGCACATGCCTGCCCGATAGCGTTTGATTGGTTCTATAAGCTAGCCAAAAATCAATAAATTTGATTAAGTTTTAAGAAAGTTATGTTAATACAAATGAGCTTTATGCTTTAATTTTCTTAAAACTCATTCAAATTTTTTGAGATTTGGAAGGGGAATTGAGCTAACCAATAACTATCGGACAATACAAAAGTTATGACGAATTTTCTTGAAAAATTTTATAAAATTGGCGAATTTATGAAACGCCTATTGTGGCGGTTTTTATGAAATGTCCCAGCAAGTTTAAATACAACACCAAAACAAATTACGCCCGAGAGAATTTTAATGGCTGAAAAATTTATACAAAAAACGGTATTTAAGAATTTAATTTTACACAGTAAGTTTTGTTTGACAAAATAATAAGTGTTTTATATTAAAAGATCTATAAATAAACAAATAATCATAATTATTAAACTTAATTTTCTTTGGTGATAATAACTTTAGAACAATACCATTAATAGAATTTGATAAAATAAAAAAAATAAGATTTGTTCCTTCTTAGAACTATTTTAGCTTTTTTTTTGCGTTATAAAAAATATTAGCTAATTAATCAATTTATTTTGAAGAAAAGGTGTAATGAGTAAGTTTTTAACAAAAGCAATGCTCAGCTTTATTTATGATAAAAGCACGAAAAAATTATATTCTACATAATAAATGGTTATAAATTTTATTGCATATTGTAATATAAAATATTAAGCAAGCATAATTATTTATTTTTATTTTTTCTCATTACAGTAATATTAATAAAACCATCTGCAAATGATTTTGGTTGTAAAATATTTAGTTAAAAATCACTGATAAAAACACGGAACAATAAGAAAATTTTGAAATAATATGCATTTAAATAGGATTCAAAATTAACAAAAAATTATTTTAAAAATTTTAATTTATACTCAATAAAATATAATAAATAGTAAACGAAAAAAACGATGAGCATGTTAAGTTTTAAGCAAAATAACGATATATTCTAAAGGCTCCTAAAATTTTATATTTTGATGTCATGAAAAGGGAAATATATGATATACTAGGAAAGATGAATTTAATTCGATCAAATAGGAATGTTCAAAGGAGTAGAAAACACCAATAAAGAAAGACCAAATGGAAAATAAAAAATAATTTTAATAAAATAAAAAAGGCCGGGTTTTTAATTCTTCCTCAGTTAATTTGATGAGAATTTTCCAAGTTTTTCGAACCTTACTTCTTTAATCAATTTTAGCGATTAGGAAAAATCTTTCAAGCTTCAGTAAAATAAAAACGCCGAAAATGATTATTTTTCTGAATGTAAAGATGTTTCTTAGTTTTCTCAAAAAAACCGTAAAAAATAAACTTTTTTAAATTTCATTTGTGCCTAATTTTATTAATTTTTGCCGGCAACTCCTATTGAATACTTAATTGAAAAGTAATTAAAATTAATTCGTTTTAAGAATATTTTATAAATAAAATCATCTCAAAAAAAACCTGGGGAGGTAAATGAATTAAAAAATAAAATACGAGAAAGGATCAAATAAATGAAAATTGGATCCAACAGGAAATAAAAACAATTTTCAATTTATCAAACAATTTTCATCGACGGAACTCATCGATCGTTAATTAGGGCAGTGAACTTTAAAAATTAAATAAATGCAAAAAAAATCACATAAATGTTTTATCATTTAATTGCATTTCTTGTTATCATTGCTTTTTCGCCGGTGTTTCTGGAACAGGATTTTCTTGATTTTTAAATGTATGTAATTTCGACCAAAACAATGAACTCATATTAGAGGTCTCAGTCTACTTTATATTTAATAAAATGTGAATGGAATTCTGTATAGGAAATTATAATTTACCTTATAAAACCCAACAATTAAAAATCACTTAAGAGCTAAATATCTTTATCTAAATTTAAAATTTATATCTGTATAATTAATGCCAAACAAATTTTTTAAAGCCGAATAACTTACAATCAGTTCATAGAAAACCAACTGAGGAGAGCTCTGCGAAGTTTTTCCCCGTTTTTGAATTTGCAAATACAAACAAAAATGGATTAATTATAAAGAAAAAATAATAACAAAAGAAAATCAAGTAAGTATAGGAAAACGTTTAAAAGAAGATAAACAAAATAGGAAAACGAAAAAAAAAAAAAACCTTGGGCACCCGGCTATTCCTACAGAATACGGCCAGTATTGCCTTTTTGCAACAAAAAAAAAATCTTCCATTGCCAAAACAAATCAGTTTCGGACCTTGGCTTCTATCAGAAGGTCACAAAAAAATTTGTGACCCAAACTGTTGGAATTGTAATGATTTATGAGAATGAAAAATAAAGTGCACTATATTTAGAGAAATAACCTGATAATTTGGAAAAGAAAGATCATATTAAGTAATTGGAATTTGGAAAGTCTGGATCTGTAAAATCATTTTCTAATTGGGAAGGGTTAGAAAAGTGGTATGAATGACGATACGTTGCAAAAATAGTGCATATATTAATTTATTGTAAAATCAGATATTGTGATATTTCAAAGTGTGATAAAAATAGTTAACCGAAAAAAAGGAAATTCAAAAATCTTTAAAAAACTTAAAATAAAGAATAACAATTTCACTCTCTAACTTAAACTTCATAAAAGCGAAAATATATCTAAAAACAGAATTTACCCTTTAAGAACAAAATCGCTGAAGCAAAAAAGGCTCTTTTTTTGCTTTTAAAATTTTTGCTATTGGTTTTTTGTTGAGCCCCTCCCCTACACGCCCCCCGTCCCACCCCCTGTTTCACGTCTCACCCCATAAAATTTTACAAAATTTATAAATAGAAAATCAATTAATCACCCTCATCCGCCACTCGCCTTATCAGTCTGTTCATTGTTTGCCGTTCCGTGCAATCGAGGCAACACCACGTCTCGTCAGTTTGCTCTTCATTTGCAGTCTCGCGCAATCAAGGCAACACCCTTATTTTAGAATGGCGATTACTTCGTTTTGTATAATACTATTTTATAAAAATCCTATTTCAAAATGTTTCGAATTTTGGGTTATTGTGGCATAATTCAGTTTTTAAAACCCACTGACTACTAAGCGATTCGCAGCAGCATAATTTCGGGCAATTTTTTGTACACCTTTCAAAATAGAACTGCGTATGGGAACTTCCCGCAACTTGGTGAGAAAAGCCAGTCCATCTTATTGGAAAGTACTGTTCACAATTAACGCCCCATCATTCTGAAACCTATTTTTGCTGCTGCTGGTCAACGTACTTTGTCGCCATGAAAAATAAGGTATTTTTTTAGGAAAGAATAGGGGGTTTAATTGAAAAATAAAAGATATTACAAAATCTTGTTGGGCGGAAATTGGAATATTTTTAATAAATCAGAAAACAGTGATAACTGAGTGTCCAAATCCAGCCGGGACTCAAAACAACCCACGATATAAAAAGTGCCCAAAAGAACTCAAGAGTTAAAAAAGGTTTTAATCGGGGTACTACGATTCGTCCGGCAACAATTCGTCCGGACTACGATTCGTCCGCCCAGCCAAAAAAGGGCGATTCGTCCGCTAAGCCTAAAAACTACGAAAAAAATACGATTCGTCCGGAAGATGATTCGTCCGCTCAGATAAAAAGTGCCAAAAACACAAAACTATTTAATTTTTGTAACATTCGACATAGATAAAATGGTAACTTAAAAAAAGTGCCAAATTAAAAACCACAAAAATTTAATTTAATTTTTTTTTTTACTTTTTTGGATGGTCGGACGAATCGTTGCCGGACGAATTGTCATGGCAGCAAAAGGTGATGAGAAAAATGAATTAAAGAAGTGTTTGCCATTTTGAGGATTAAAAAATGCCTGGACTAAAGTGCGATTTTAACAAAATTACAAGAAGCCGCGGTTTTGACAATCGACGGCTCCGGTCCCGAGTTTTCCTGTCATGGTTTTGCCAAAAGCCCCGGTCCCGACCAACCTTATTTTTTAGTGTCTATTTGTAAAAGACCAATATAAAAGGGGTTAAATTTTACACAAAATTTTTTCTGCCATACTGTTTTTATGAAAAACAATAATTTTTACAAAAAAGTAAATAATTCTGATAAAATTTATCAGGACATCGACATACAAAAATGTTCTTATTTCATTCATTCATTTGCCCTCCACTGGCGAGTAACAAAATGCACTAAAATTATAAATTGTTAAAAAATAAGAACTAAAACCAAATTCCCTTACGACCAAACGCATCTGCCTAAGGAAACATTTTGAGAACTTTCCAATTATTTGTCCCATGGTCCAATGCTTCTCTCTCCCATTCGGTCCATTTTTGCGCATTTTTGTCAATTGGACACCGTTCGATCAACCACCAATAATTGTCAATTCGTCGATTTGTCAATCGTTCACGCGTAAGTGAATTGATCAATACAAATGGACCAACAGAAGTAACGGTGTGTACACGGATGATGAAACAGACGGAAGTGGTGGCATTCAAAAAGATCTAAAAAATAATAAAATTGCATAAAATGGACAGAAATTTGGTCTGAATTTTAGTGATGCTCAAGAGTTTCGGTCTCGGTTTAGAGCTCTAAAGATTAGATTTTTTCACGATCATCAAATGAGCAGAAAATCGGAGGATGATTCGCCTACTCGACAAATATAATAAAAAGTTTTGTTTGTGTCCAAATTTAAAATTTGATATCGTCTTTTTTTACTGAATAGGACACCAACTTTTTTTAATATTTATTATAAAAGAAAATCATTGGCAAAATTTTAAAAAATCGGCCTCAAGCATTACTACTAGTATATATTTGACCTTTTTGAGTGCGTCGATTGAAAAATAGAATCCTCCCACACCACTTTTGAGCACTTTCGGTTGGCCATCCACGCGTGGCGTGTGCAACCAATTGCACAATACTTGGCCTTCGGATGGTCCTTGGCTGTCATCGGGTGGAAATTGAAGAAATTGGCCAGAGTCGAAAGTGATCATTCGGAGATTGGAGCAGTCACAGAGAATGGACGGTGAAGTTTCATGGCGGAATTTTTGAAAAATATATAAGGCTTCAAAATGCATTTTGATGATGGCGGAAATATTGAGCAGAGGCCAAACAGAAGTGGCAAAAACAGAAGGCTGCCAAACAGAAGTGTCAAAATTGCCCAAACTCAACTCCTCCGAAAGGTATAATTCCAAAGAGACATCCGACTCCAAAAGACAACCAATGTGTTTGAGAAAAGCAATGGCATTGGAAGTGAGCGGACTATAAATGTGTTGAAATTGAAGCATGGTGCTAGTTCGAAAACGGTAAAAAGACGATTCGTACTGGGCGGATTCGTACTGCCCCGATTCGTACCGTTTTGCGTGAGAGCGCAGACAGCGGAGGTTAGACAGTCCTTATACTTATAACACGTCAACAGTACGAATAGGGCAGTACGAATTGGCCCAGTACGAATCGGGTGCCGTCCTTCGAAAACCTCTGTTTTGAATAATTTTTTTCATTCATTATTAATAGGGCTGTGATTTTTATGTAAGAAAAACCACTAAATATGTAAATAAAACTCCCAACTTTTATAAATGCAAAAAATAAGTTGTTTTTCCTACTAATTAAACCGTGTAGAATCCAGGAAAAATATGTATTTACATAAAAATCACAGCTTTGGCGTGGGTTCTCAGTGTGAGCCTTTTTCGGCATAGCGTTTTTAGGCAAAAAATTATTTTTTTTAAAGAAAAAATCATTTGTATTAATTACAAAGGATGAGGTTTTAAGGCAAATACCTAGAATTTATGCGCATTGAATATGTTGAGATGTGCGCGAAAGAAGCATTTTCTGCTTGTTTGAAGCTTCTACGATAATTTTCATAATGCTTATTTTGCCTATGTATTATTTATTTTTTGTACCAAAAAAGATGTCATCCCTCTTTGTTTGTGATAGCATATTTAATTCTGTCCATGGTTTTATAGTTTGGATTCAAATGACAGAATTAAATTGTTTTTTTGTTTGTTAATATTCTTGATTTTTTTTATGAAAAACCAAAAATCCCGATTCCGAACCACGGAAAATCCTAAGCCGAAAAAACCCTCGACGAAAAAGCAGCCTTAAAACCCACGCCGAACCGACCACGTAAGTCCACGTCGAGCCCCGACCCGGGCCCATTACTAATGTTTATTTTTATCATAATTAGTTTTACTAGTAGTTTATTGGAAGCCTTAATAGAATGTATGAAACTTTTCCCTTCTGCTAATAAAAAATACACAATGCGTAAAAAATGAAAAAAAAAAAAAAACAGAGTGCTTTCGAACTAGCGCCAAATGCAGTTTTGTTTTAAAATCCATAAAACCCACAAAATGTAAACAGCAGCAAAGCCGATGATTGAATTGGGCATTGATATTTGTGGAAATGGCAATGTTTTATATGTTCCATCGTCATTCTCTTTAACAATATTCTCTGAGTTAATTTGCAATTTGCCAAGTGTCCATTTTCTGCTTTTGAAATGTGTGCCCACCAATGCGTCGAAACGTTGTGAGACCAATGCCAATTCCAATCCGACTTTGGCAGGTGCCAACAAACGGAACACATTGAAGTAAATGTCGTCACAAATGCGGCTGAAAATGGTCAAAAGTGCGGGGGGATGTAATACTAAGGCTCGCCGCCCCCCGCTTTTGAAAAAATCTTAATTTTTAAGTCAATTCGTGACCATCAAATTTCGAATCCCGGACCCGAACTCGAACAAAAAGTCGAAAAATTTTAGACTTCTTTGATTGCATAAATAAACATTTTTCGAAAAAATTTTCAAAATTCAAAAAATGGGGGGACAGCTTAGTATTTATTACCAGTGGGGATTGTAACTCTGGTGTCCGGGTTGATTAAATTTAGGGATCTTCCCGAAGTCATTATAAAAAATACACAGTTTAATCTTCCAGGCTCGGGAATCGAATTAACCCTTTGTTTTTGTATGTGCTTCTCCGCTTGAATTTAACTCACATTCGCTTCAAATTTCGGTTCGCTTCCTTTGGGTGGTCCGACATTTTGAATGGTGGTAATCGTCCGTTTGTTGAGTAATTAACTTTTATTAAGAGGTCTGTAAAAAAAATTCTTTAATTTAAAGAAAATTTTGAAGCAGTGTAACTCAGGGTTCCTAGATGGAAATTTGACACTAAATTTATAATTTTAAAACAGGAAGGGTCGGCGGTGCCAATAGACGCCGCCGGGGAATTTTTAATATTTTAACAAAATGCTTAAAAAATTGAAAAAATTGTAAAAGTAGTATAGCCGCCGGGGAATTTTTAATATTTTAACAAAATGCTTAAAAAATTTTAAAAATTGTAAAAGTAGTATAGCCGCCGGGGAATTTTTAATATTTTAACAAAATGCTTAAAAAATTGAAAAAATTGTAAAAGTAGTATAGCCGCCGGGGAATTTTTAATATTTTAACAAAATGCTTAAAAAATTTAAAAATTGTAAAAGTAGTATAGCCGCCGGGGAATTTTTAATATTTTAACAAAATGCTTAAAAAATTTAAAAATTGTAAAAGTAGTATAGCCGCCGGGGAATTTTTAATATTTTAACAAAATGCTTAAAAAATTTAAAAATTGTAAAAGTAGTATAGCCGCCGGGGAATTTTTAATATTTTAACAAAATGCTTAAAAAATTGAAAAAATTGTAAAAGTAGTATAGCCGCCGGGGAAAATTGTAAAAGTAGTATAGCCGCCGGGGAATTTTTAATATTTTAACAAAATGCTTAAAAAATTGAAAAAATTGTAAAGTAGTATAATATTTTTATTTTTTTCACCTCATTGTAAAAAACAAAAAGTATGACCATATACTCAAAAAACATTCTTTGAAAAAAGGGACATTTTTGATTTAAGAGTTTTGACCCCTCCAAAAAGGAACATTTCTTTAAAAAAAAAACACTTATCGAAACCCTGCTGGTGTAACTTAGCCTAATACAAAACAATTTAAAATCATTTCCGGCTCATTTGAATAACAGCTCCTGTGGTACATTCTGGTTCAATTTCGTTTTCAGTTAGCATTAACCCTTTTTGTTGTTTTTTTTGGAAATTGGAGATAAAATATTGTAGTCACTATTTTTTACTACAACTTAATGCAAATGAGGATTTTTTATCGATGTAAAAGGTTTGATGATGAAATTGCGTACCCAACAAAATTATCCATATCCAAGTAAACATGTTTACTTAAAACATAAATGAAGAAAAAAGGAATTTTGTTTGGCGTCTCGCTCTCTCTTTATTAGCAACTGAAATTTGGCGGTAGGCTACCAACAAGCGGCCACTTATATGACTAGGGCTGCCAAAATATGGAGTAAAAATCGCGAAATATGGCCATAAAATATGGATTAAAAATCGCAAAATATGCATAAATATGGAATGCCAAATATTGACAAATATGGACCAAAATATGGGCATAAATTTATCAATATGCATTTTTTCAAAAAAAATTTAGCGTTGTTTTATAATTGCAAATGAGATATACCGTATTTCCGAAATTAGAGCCTCCCCCTAAATTAGTGCCCCCTAAATAACCCCCCCCCCTGTTGAGGGGGTTGATTTGTGCGTCCATTTGATGAAGTGTAAAATAATTAGTAAATACAATGGTACTAAACTTATTAGGTAAGAAAATTTCCTTAAATGACAACAAAACCTTGAACTATTTTTTTGACAATGCTGATTTTCTAACTCGTTTAAACATGACGTACAGATTTTAAATTTTCCAAAAATACTTTGGCACTAGGCCTACCCTTTTGCAAAATTTCAGAAATTTTTATTGGCATAACTTTTTTTTTACACGCGCAGCAATTAATTCAATTTTATAAACTTGACAGTTTGTAAATGTGATTTTTTGTAAAAAATCCGGCTGGGTCGTTCGTAAAAAGTGCCACTTTGGGCGTTCGTAAAGTCCAAATTGGGCATTTTGTAAAAAGTGCCAAATGTGCGTTTCGTAAAGTGCCAGGGTCGTTTTCGTAAAAGGCCACTTTGGGCGTTTCGTCGTAAAATGTGCCACTATGGGCGTTTCGTAAAGTGACAATCGCCGATTTATTTTATATTAATAACAAATATGCATAATGTATTAGTGGAATCCACTAGATTTTACTCCTATTATTTATCTCCCGTCTTGATCGCCCCTTGATTTAAATAAACAATTCTGAAGAAACGTTGGAATTTATGAAGAAAATGAGATCCAACCCATTGGAAACATGGCACGTTCTGCATTAAACTTTGTGTTTAATCCTTTAAATGAGACCAACGTGAAGCAATGTGTCAAACATGGTTTTACAACATTCAGTAAATTAAATTAAAAATTAAATATTGGTTGGTAATAAGTCATTATTGATTGATTTAGTGTCTCTTTATTCCATTTTCGTGCAAAATAAAAGTTAAAAAACCGGCAATGACTTATTTACCAACCCAAAAGATAAAAATATTATAGGCGCGGAACCCTACATTATGCAGCTCAATTTGAATTTATTTCTCGAATATGGGCCTGGTGAAGTAATAGAAATTATTGGAATGGAAACTGTGGTGGCGTGCTGTTTTTCTCTCGCCTTAACTGGGAGTGAATGGAATCACTCTGAATCCGCAGAGATGTAATTGATTACTTGGAAGAGGCAATTTATCGCACACTAAAATTCTATTATATGCTATATGTTATGAAATACATAATTGCCTTAGCATTTACTCTAGAACATATTTCTTATAATGGCCTTTTTACGAAACGCCCTGGCACTTTTACGAAACGCCCAAAATGGCCTTTTTACGAAACGCCCTGGCACTTTAACGAAACGCCCACAAGTGACACTTTTACAAACGCCCTGGCACTTTTACAAACGCCCAAGTGACACTGTTTTACGAAACGACCTACACCAAAAAAATCTATGACTAAATTTTTATTTTTATTTTGCAAGAGGGTAGGCCTAGTGCCAAAGTATTTTTGAGCAATTTCAAATCTGTATGTCATGTCTAAACCGATTTCCAATTTAGAACCTCATAACTTTTTTCTAACCTGATCAAATTCTACAGATTTTTGATATCATTTAATGCTCTACGTGTTTTTAAAAGCTTTTCATTAAGACATTATTAAGCGATTTAAACTGACCAAAAGGTTTCAAGTTGAAATTTGCAAAAAAGTCAGAAAATCAGGATTTTTATGAGTTTTGGTTTGTAACTTTTTTATAGATAATTTTTTTTTTTTTGATTTTTAAAGTATTAATAGAGTTCTACCCCAACTTGCACTATTCGACTTCGTCCCAGCATGGTACTGAACTTTTGCAGGGAATCTTGCATTACTTCACCACTGACCTATGTAAGGCATAACCTAAACGGAGGCATCGAATATTGACCTAGGTGGCGATATTTGTGGAGATGGTCTTACTATGGAAGAATCTCAAACAATGGCACCTTTTTCCATCTTATGCTTGCACGTTTTGTTTTGTCTCTTTGCTTTCCGAAACTGATTGATTGTTGACAGCCCTCACCTCTAACACGAACTGTTGCAACGCGCTTGCCTTACATAGCAGAATGGGACGGGATGATGATTCTCATTTTATTAATACTACCTAACTGTGAAAATGCCATTACTTAATAAATATTTCATAGAATTTATTATTTTTTTTTAATTTAAAACCCAAAACGTTACAATTTCGGCTTTCCATTGACTTTGGTTCCATAATGCACTATCATCAGCCCAGCATAAACGATGGGTAAGAATGCGAATGGCAAAAGGCCTGTAATAATTTCCCCCGCCCCCCTTGCCGTACATCTTTGGACTCGCCTTTTTCAAAATATTCAAACAGCAAAAAGCTTTTTGATTTAATTATTTTTGAATTAAGATATTCCAACCGCTCAACCCCTTAAACCTTAGTCGGGTTTCTATCAATTTTTCAATATTTTAAGTTTTTTCTAAAATGAATATCCAATTTCAAGTTTTCCACGTATATATAGGCTCCCGAGACAATCGACAGTGGACATGGACAGTGGAATTTGGGACAGTGGACATCGTAACGTGAGGACCATCGTGACAGAAGTGGACAATCGGACAGAAATAAAGGAAAAGTGATAAGGACAAATGAATGTCCTTTAAACAAGTGTTAGACTTAATCGGGTTTAGAACGCAAATTTTTAAAGGTTGTTGTCAGCATTCGTAAGCTATTGCTCGTACATAGGTGTGCTAGGCTTAATTTTAACGAAACGTTAGCCAAAAAACTGCAATAAACTCATTTTAATATGCCAAACTTTTTAAAACTTATTAAACATTCTTAATCGTCATTTTCTACTCATGTTCCTTTTTTTACATTTATTTTCTGTCCGAATATCCACGTCTCGATTGTCAACTTCTGTGCGCGTTGTCGGGGGCCTCACTGTCCGATTGTCCACTGTCCAATGTCCACTGTCCGATTGTCCACTTCCGATTGTCCCTGGTCCGATTGTCCCCTGTCCCATTGTCCGGTATTCACGATTTTAAATTGGTTGAAAATTATTTTACTGGATTTGTATGGAATTCCATATTTTTTTTTTTGCTTTGAAAAACTTAATCGTGCAGCTGCTATTGGAGAATAAAGCAACACAAGCAATGGGGCTGGGGGCAAATTTACAATATAAATATTAAATATAAAATATTAGATTAAAATATTTGAAGAAAAGTTTTAAAAATTATAATTTTTCATCCAAAGAATGGAAAAACCACAACAAACTGCAAACGTTGCACGGAACGGCACTTCATTGTATGCATTCAGATGTTGCCCCTGCGGTCGCACATCAAATGTCAAATATACACGGGACAAAGGTAGAAAAGCTAATCAAAATCCCTCTTCCTTTAATTCCTAAAATATAAATGATTTTGGATTATCACAGTCCTGTTAGCTACGAGAGTTTTTGGTCCCATTATTTAGTTAAATTTTCAAAAATTTTTTTCCTGTTTTTAATGCTAGACATCGCTTCACAAAAAAGCAATAATTAAACATCCTGTATTTATTACTTTTTGTTCGGTCCGTGGGTAAGGAATTTGAACAAATGGATGGCAGATTCGTTTACACGACCTGAAAGCCCAGCAAAGTGTTTACAGAATTTTTAAGCAACAAAAAAAAAAATTTGAAAAATGAAGAAAATTTCAATTTTTAATTCGATTTTTAAAATTGTAACATGATTAATCATGAATTCTGGCACAAAAAAACTTATTACATGATTTACGCTATTTTTATACTTTTTTTCCCAAAATCAATTTAAAAAAAAAAATCACTTTCGCTTTTTGTTTCAATTGTGTCACGAAAACCAAAAATTGGATGCAAATCCGACGCCCCGGCCAAACATTTCATTTCCTGACATTTCCATCGACCGAACACACAAACTATTCGAGCTGACCTTTGAAATTGTGGCTTTGCCTGCCCGATTGATAATTTGTCTTTTTTTAATACTCCTCTTAATCAGGGTTCCCAGATAAATGTTCCAAATAGGCAGACAGTTAAAAATAAGGACTTTTTAAAAACGTGCTTTCAAAGCTCTTTAAAATGTATTTTTATTCACCAAAACAATGTTGCTAGCATAGTTTTTCTTCCCTATGGCATGAGTTTTTTTTTTAGCTATTATGCTTTGAAACTCCTTTTAATTTTAAAGTGAAGGGTCGGCGGTGCCGCTAGGTCGCCTGCCGGGAAATTAAAAAATAAAAAAAATTTTTACCCTCATAGACTAGGATGTAAGGACAAATAATGATCATTAGGCTCAAATAAGGTTTCTTTGGAACCTGACTTAGATTGGGCAATAACTATTTGCAGCGTTGATCCAAAGACTGGCCAAGACTTCCATTTTTGCCTCCGAGGGGGAATGTGCAGTGCAGAAGCGTAATTTTACCTGTGTAATACTTTGGGATACCACATAAAAAATTTCGTTTGTGTTCGTTTTCTTAGCAATGTATTCATATTCAAATAGCATCATTGTGTCCAGATATGTGTTTTTAATTTCAAATTTTCGCTGAAGCCAATAACGCGAATCAGAGTAAAAGATCTAATCAATCTCGAGCCCATTTCGAATGGTCTCGTAAGCCACAATTAATATTATTATTAAATCTCATTGACAGAAGCACGAAGGTGAAGGCACGGCCGGCTTTATTGGGGGTTGTATTGGATGGACAGGATTAAAGACCCAATTTGGAATTGACGTATGCAATGCCTGGGTCTATGGAAGACGTCGGCACAAAGTGCCACCGACCAAAAACGGAGATTAGCCGCTGAGGTTCAAAAGTGCCAAATCCAAACAGCAATGAATATGCCAAGCCCCAATTGATTGTCCAAAAAGAGGTGATAAAAAAACAATTATTGTAATAATATTGGTTTTTTCTAATTTGGATTGTTTTCCATTTCTAAACTTTTTGTGAATTTTTAATGAATGTCGGCATCCATTCATTAATTATTATATTTTAAATTGGATTTTGTATCATAAGTGGCGTTTTAAAATCGCAAAACGGGTGCCGTCGCCCGTTAGAAAATTTTTCAAAATTTTCAGTAAAATCGTAAATAGCAAATTGTGTTTGTAACAAAAAAGCAAACCGCTTGTATCAAACAATGCATACGTATAAGAATATCTTTGGGTCAAAATATTTTCTCTCAAAAATTTTGAGCAATTGCACAAAACCGGGCCGCACGAAAGTTCAGGTGCGTTAATTAACAAACTTTAATTTTTTTATTCAAATTAAAATGTAAAATCCAAAATGAAAGTTTAAATTCTTTTATCACATGATCATTTTTAAAATGAAAAGTTTTTATTTTTTTATTATTTTTTGGGATTTTTGGTGGTGTTTTTTTTGGTCCCCCTGTCGATTCGTCCCCCAACCCAAATAGGCGATTCGTCCCCAAATTTTTTAAAAATATTCTACAGTCTTGAGATTTTTCATAAAAAATTACTGGAAATTTTTGTTAAGCAGCAAACTTAAAGAAAACCCTAGAAATTTTCCGCAAATTTTTTTGATTTTTTTAAACTTTTTTTTGGGGTTTTTTTTTTAAAATTTGGGACGAATCGATTATTTTTTTGCCCTGGGGGGTTGGGGGACGAATCGACACGGTACCAATCGACAGCGCGCCCGTGTTTAGTTATGATAAAACACATAATATAATAGATAAAGAAAATTAAATATATACAATATATATACAAAAAAAGGACCTTTGATCATACTTTTAGGGAGAAAGATAAAAATGTCCACTGATGAGATTCATGCCGAAAAAACGACAAGCGACAAAATGAGTTGAGCAAAACTTGTGTCTCGCACTCTGCCTCTATTTCTTCTCACCCACCTCTCTCTCTCCATCTTTCTATCTCCACCTCACCTTCTTGTTTACTTCCTCCATTCCCCCATTCTCTTTTAGTATTCTTTTCTTAGTTACCTCAATTGGTATCATTAAAGGCCCTAGCTGTAGATTGACGAAATTATTTTTGCTTTTGTTTTAAATATTCAAAAAGCAATTCAAGTAAACGTAGAAAATGAAAATTCGGTCAGTTTTTGAACGGAGTTGGCACCGGTTCTTATTGTTTAGCCGATTGGAATGCCCTTAGGTTAATACCGAAAGCAATGAGAGAACTATGCAATTAGTGATTCAACAATTTTTACAAAAAATGGAAATAAAATTCAGCTGAATGTCTAAGGACAACACTCAGAACAAGCCCTTGCTTTTTTAATGATTGGTGACTTTTTAACAAAATGTTCCATATCTACCTAAAACTTTCAAATGATGTTTTTGGTGCTTTTTATGCACCATCAATTTTTTTTTTTACGAACAACGTGTTTTTTTGGAATTTGGTGATAGATATTTAACCATTTATTTTTCAGATTCGCGCCTCTATATATCGATTTACAATGACCTGATAATATTATCACTGTAATACGGTTAATGATAGGACGCTTTTTTTTGGCACTCAACACTCAAATTTCATATCCCATACAATTTGGGCCAATCACGCAAAAAGCTAAATAAAAAAGGATGGATTAATTTTTTAATAAGCTAATCTTGCAGGGGATTTTCTGATCCTTGGTCTTGTTAGACACTTTTTATTTAATGTTTTATACCACATATTTAGACATTTAATGATATATATATATATCTATTATTATATATGATATAATTTTTTTTTAAATTTATCTTAAAAATTAAATATTTAAGCAATTAACCGTGTCCACCCAGGCCATTTCACCCCTCACGATTTGCGCCCAGCTTCCAAAATACGTTTAAAATTTCATATTTATCATCCCAATACTTAAAACTTTAATAATTATGGAAAGTGGTCACTTTGTAGTGCTTTTGTGGGAAAAAAATCAATTTTGTACCAATGGTGATGTATTATCAAAACTCATAGAATAACGAAAATTTTCAGCCATATTCACTTCTATGGGTCATCCATTTACAATTTTAAGTTTTTTTTTGTTGCTTTGGATTGATAAATGTTAATATCTGCATAGATCTAGTTTAGGGACATAGACGCACAATTGTTTGGGGCTCAAATGCGGACTACCCAATTAGATTAAATAATAAATTATTTTTTTTCCTAGTTAATTTTTTACTCCGCATAAAGCAGCTAGGCACAACAATGTTATGGCAACAACAATTTGTTTGGACTGACACTGCCCATGGCACAGATGGCTCCCTTGAGATCGGCCAATCTCGAAGCGAATGAGCATTGTTTGACTGGTGCCTATGGAGTAGGTTGCTCAACCACTCCGTACCGGAGTTTGCAATTTCTGTGCGTGCACTTCTTGCACTTAAATTCTCCAATCACCGCGTATTGTTTGTAGGTATTACATTTTCGCAATCAACTTTATTTGTTCAACCATCCGTTTGAGACTGGAACAACTCGCCTCCGTCCTTCACTGTGTGCCAATTTGGTTAATTTTATTAGTGCACAACGGATTCTTAGGCTTTTACATATTTTTTTCTGCGCTATATTTCGCTTGAGAAATTTGTACGAAAACTGAATTTTAGCGCGATTCTTCGTTTTAGCCCTCTTTTTGCCTGTTTTGGAAAATTTTCAAAAAAAATGCCAGAAAAAAAGTAAAATGCTAACGTAAGATTGTAAAACTTTCAAAAATGCGCCCAAATAGCTGAGTTTTTTTTTTTTTTGGGTTTCTTAGGTAAAAAAAATTATTTTTTTGAAAAATAAATTTACATAATTTGAAAAATCGCTTAAAAATCCAATTTCCCAAAAAAATAAATTCTTTGGAAAAGGTTGCTCAAAGTTGTTTGCAATCCTATTTTTAATTTATTCGAGTGAAAAATCAAGGTTTTTAATTTTCTCCACTAATATACTCCGTTTCTTTTTGCATCTATTTAGGGCCTCTATTTGGGTTTTTCGCCCATAATATCATAGCTTTATGATTATCATTTGACTTGAAAATATCTTTAAAAGTTTGCTGGTAGGTGCTAAATCGTTTTCTCAAATGCTGTTTTATGCATCTTTGTGTTTTATAAACGGTAGCTATTGATTTGCTCTATTATAAGCAGGCAATTTCAAAATTAATTAAATATTCAAACAAAAATTTGGCCAAAAAGTTATTGATTTTAATGGCCACAAAGTTTTTTTATACACAGACTGAAATTTCTTTAATTTAACAAGATATTTTAAAGGAAGCAATTGAGAGCTAGCGAATGTTATCATATTTGTTGAATTTGCATTTGAGAAGTCATGACGCATTTTTTGTTGCAAACATCTGCAAAGGGCGGATAAATTCCATAAATTTAGTATATTCAAAGCTCGATTGAGTTAGAAGCTGTTAGAATACGCTATTGCAAGCCATGACCACTGACACATTTACAAGATGAAAAACAACACATAAAAAGTCCATGAAAATTTTTGGTTTACAGTCATGGTCATATGTTTATGCAACAGTGACTTGTTGAATTTAATTTTTATTAAGCCTTTGTCGACTCAAACGGTAATGTTCGAGGAATCTTGTAGCATTTTTAATCGGCCTATCTAATGACTACCACATTTTAACGAAAATTGAACATTTATGAATGTGATTAACCCATTTAGGTGGTCATATGTTGACTAAATATTTTATCACTTCTAAAAATTATATTTTATGGTCAAAAAGTTAAACATATGATCCATGACTGTATTTTTTTTTTTTGTTCACATTATACAGTATCGTTTTTGTTTTTTGTAGTCTAATATACATTTTGAAGAGCTATTGAAAAATTTTTATTTGGTTATTTCTCACTTGTGCAGATCTCGTCTCACACACCGATGCAACTTCTTTTCGTGACGCTGAAGGTCCTTGACCTTCTCCATTTTTTAAAGCTCCAAATTTACGTACACCCCATCCTTTCAAAACGGTTTTTCTTAATCCCTTGCGCCTTCTCGAACACCACCACGAAAGCGAAGACTATGCTTGCAAATGCTTTGCTGAAAATGACTGTACGGTTTATTGGGCAATATATTGTTCAGCTACCAGGGATGTCCCTCAGGGCTGGACGTATTACGGATTACGGAAATTACGGCCTGTTTTGGAGTTACGGATTACAGGGTTACGGGTTATGATTTTTGGAGTTTTTCCGTAATGTTGATCCGTAGTATTTGACTTTTTTTTATAAAAAACCAAAAAAACATTTGTGCATAATCTGTTACCAAAACTACTGTGTCGCATACATTTGTCGCCTATGGCACCAAACCCTGTCAAATTTAATTTTACACGCACCAAACCAAACAAAAGGCTTGATAAACCATCCCAAAACAGTATTTTGTGTGTACTTTTAAAAAAGAAATTTCGCTGTTGTATAAATGTCCATATTCCAAAATTCTCGATATTTCTGGCCACAATCTATTCGTAACATCCATTTACAATTAACAGATTTTTTTTGGATCTTAAAGTCAATCTCAAGTTAATTTTAGTATATAGGCGCAAGATTCCGCGGCGCAAAGTCGAGGCGCAAATGTGGGGTAACCCAAAATACACTCCAATTATCAAATTTTCGTCGGCCTCCCTCAAAATTTATTTTTCTATTTTTAGTGCAATCAAAATGCGAATAATTTAACAAAGGATTATTGTTTTGACAACACAAAATCTTATTATTGACCCTGAAGTCTTAGTTTAAAAAAAACCGATGCGAGCTCTTTGGGCAAAGCTAATTTTTTTTTTTTGAATTTCAATATTTTTCTCAAAATCCTAATCGGCGAGCCGTCACGATTCGCGACTTTTCAGAGGAACATGGGAAACAACAAATTTGTTTGTCATTGCAAATTTTTAATGCACTGAATCATGCTTTTGTTACAAAATTTCCCGGATTCTCGTATCCCGGGGTTCTTTCCGGTCCCGTTCCGACAAAAATCTTTTCCCGCAGAGCCCCATTCTTCTTCATCATAATTTGCTTTTAACCGGTTTCTCAATTGAGATTTTTGTGTTTAGAAAAAATTTTGAAAATTAACGGATTACGGATTACGCCAAATTACGGCCTTTTTGGACCTTCCGTAATATACGATTACGGATGGCCGTAACTGAGAAAAATCGCCGTAATTACGGAAGTTACGATTTCCGTAATTGAAAATTAGTTACGTCCAGCCCTGTCCCCGTGCGGAAAAATGTCGGGTCGGGTTTTAGATTTGGGGCAATCACAATGTGAATCAACAAAAAATGATATTTCAGTAGAAAATTATAATCATATTGGTGTACAAATTAGCATTTTAAATTTTTTTTCACTCTCAATGATCACTTATTTGTGTATTATCGGGTGGTTTTAACTTTTTAAAAATTCAAAGCCGGGAGGCCGAAGGCGCCCTCAAAGACTGTCGAGAAATTTAAAAAGTTCAAACTAATTTTTTGTACAGATATTGCACAAATCTTAACAATTCTACGGAGTTTTTGAATATTATTTTGAGAAAGCCTAAGTGAATAACGGGGGGGGAGTCCAACTAGTGCCATGGGGGGGAAATTTTTAAAATCTGTATATACGATGTATTAACAGATTGTACCAAAACTCGAATTATGGAGAAAATTGTGTAAATTTGTCAATTTATGAAATTTCAACATAATTTGGATTATTTCTTTTTAGAATTTTGCCCCGTTATTTCTTCTATTTAAATAAATAGTTTAACAATTAACCAAATGAATGACAGTATTACAAAGAATTTATACCTGAGTTTTTTCTTTTGTACGAAAATTTCATCTATATTTTTGGCTTTTTTAAATTTAAATCGTGTGTTGCACTTTGCGGCCAAGACATTTGCGCGCCCGACTTTTGATGGGCTATGCCCAAAAGTGGTTAAAATTTACTGAATTAATCCCAAATTCCCTACTAAACTTTAAGAAGCTAAACGATAATTTGGTACGAAATTGCATTTTTGAGTTGTTGAAAAAAAAATCACTACTTTATAAAAACACCCCATGGAATTACTTAAAGAAGGCTAAAAATGATGATGTTCTCCATTATTTAATCGTTTTAGAGCATTTGGGAATTAGGCAATGCACAATTGAAACGTTATAGTACATAGCGGAATTTCTTGGCCGCAAATGTCTTGTGGCCGCAAAAGTCGTATACCAAATAAATTATCTAAGAATTTTAAAATGTTTTCTTTCAATTCGGCCGGACTTTACAGAACTTTCAATTGTTAAATATATGTACCGTAGC
This sequence comes from Heterodera filipjevi, assembly GCA_039877585.1. NCBI lineage: Eukaryota > Metazoa > Nematoda > Chromadorea > Rhabditida > Heteroderidae > Heterodera > Heterodera filipjevi. The sequence continues at coordinate 771 of JBDPZO010000637.1, read as the reverse complement.
CGAAGGCACAACATGGCAAGGATCACAGCAGTTTGAACAACAATAGAGCAGAGAGAAGACCATTGTTGGTGGATAAGGGCAGCATTTAAATTGAAAAGTGTATTTTCTAAAACGGAAACTCGTATGATGGTGAGCTTTAGGGCTACTAGCCTTTGGAATCCGCGTTCTGGGCGCCAGCCTCGTTTAGGAACATGTAACTTTTGTCCTTATGAACAACATCCTTTTTTTTCTAGATGTTTTGAAGCTATGATAAGCTGGGTTCTAAGCGATTAAACCTTAACACAAAAAACTTATAACTTGATAACGCAAAAAAGGTCCATTTGTTTTTTCGTTGTAAAATCTTGCTATATACTTTTCATAAGTTGATGATTGATTGTTTTTATTTGTTTGGAAGATGAATAGAGCTCATAAGGCGTTTTTCGAATAATTTTGGCCATTTTCCCCTTGAAGATACTGTAGAATACATAGAGTACTTTTGGGTAGCATGTTTTTAATAATATGGTCCCACCGAAGCAGGCTTAGACATCTTCTTCAAACGCTTTTGAGACAATTTGTTACCCTTTTTGCGGCCAGCCAAATTGTTTCGCTAGAAAATTTTTTAAAACCCCTAGAATTTTCCGAAATTATCCCGGGTTTTTAAGCTCATAGTTTTTCAGACTCTCTGCAGGAGTGATTTGATGAAATTTTGTTGGTGTCGTGGCTTTTTTTTTTTATCGCACCAAAATAGTTATGCAAGCAATGTTTTGTTTTCGGTTTTTTGCTCCCATGTTT
>JBDPZO010000636.1:0-11705 GCA_039877585.1 Heterodera filipjevi | reverse complement strand
GCGATGTGCTCTTCATTTTCATGCCTATGATTTTGTTATATATTTTCATCCCAGCGAGTAGTGGTCGATTCAAAAATGAATTTCACCAAAACAAAGGGTCCCCCCTATTTTTTTGCAATTTTGCAATAAAGAAAAAATCATAACTTTGTTCAAACTGGTCCAAATCCCATGAATTCTTTTTTGTTACGCTTAAACCATTATTAAATTTTTTAAAAATGTAATTAACTGAATTGGATTTAAATTCACGTTGTAATTTTCCATAGGTATACCCCCTATTGTGTGAACCAACCCCCCTTTTGGCAAAAAACTTTTTTCAGGGCAGGGCTAGAATTTTCTTCCCAAAGCCAAAAATAGAGAAAAAAAATTAGTTATTTTTTAATAATATTACAATCACAAAATACTTTTTTAAATAAGTTATATTTATTTGTAAAATGCAAACCGACTCACTTTTTGGGCTTCAACTTTTTGTCTTATTGATATTACAAACCAAATAAATATCATAAAATTCTCCTTATTTTTCTACATTTTGTACACTTTATTTGACTTAATCGAATAAAAACTAAAGATGATATGAATTTTTTCATTTACCACTAAATTGCCCATGACCAATTTTGGCCAGAAACATAAAAATTCATAAATTCCATGTTTAATTAATTTATCTATCCATTTCGATAGATCTCGATGAGCTCTTCAATTTTCATCCCTAACCATTTCTGTATAATTCCATCCCAGCAAGTTATGGTCGATTCAAAAATCGATTTCACCAAAACAATAGGGTCCCCCCTATGGTTTTCAATTTGGTAAAAAACAAAAAATCATAACTTTGCTAAAAATCACCCATTTTGCATGAACTTTTTTTGTTATGCTTAAAATGATTATACAAATTTTTAAAAATTATCAACGAATTGGATCTAAAAATTTAGATTTATTTTTTCCATAGGGTACCCCCTATTGATTGTGAACCATCCTCCCTTTTGGCAAAATAACTTTTTTCAGGGCAGGGCTAGAATTTTCTTCCCAAAGCGAATAAATAGAGAAAAAATTAGCTATTTTTCATAATATAAGATTTATAAAATACTCATTTTGAAAAAAGATATGAATTTATTTGTAATAATACAAAAATTTCTCACTTTTTGGGCATCAACTTTTTTACTTTTGCGAATTTACAAACTGAATAATTATCATAAAATTCTCTCAATTTTTCTAATTTTGTACACTTTATTTCAAGTGAATTGGACAATAATGAATGGAGATATTAATTTTTTCATTTACCACTAATTGCACATGACCAAATTTGGCGCGAGAACATAAAAATTCTAAATTGCATGTTTTAATTAATTTATCTATCCATTTCGATATATCTCGATGAGCTCTTCATTTTTATGCAAAACCATTGCTATACATTTATCCAAGCGAGTTAGTCGATTCAAAAATGGATTTCACCAAAACAATAGGGTCCCCCCTATGTTTTGCAATTTTGAAAAAAACAAAAAATCATAACTTTGCTAAAAATCACCCATTTTGCATGAACTTTTTTTTGTATGCTTAGAAACATTATTAAGATTTTTTAAAATATCTCCCATCCCAGCCACTTGATTGCAAGCAAGCTTAAAAAGGATTCGTATTCATGCGGATTTGAACTATCCCACCCCACCCCCCCACACCCTATCGCACAACCAACGACTCCACCCCAGCCGGCTAGGGGTCCGTTAGCGGAAATTTATTTTGGTGCCAGAAAAACGTATCTTTACCTTCTCGAAAGGTCTTTAAACCGCAGAACAAAACTGGACTTGGTTTTGTTGTGCACACAAATTCATAAAGTTGAGCCCAAAAAGTGAAAAAGATAGCCGAGGCCTAGCTCGAAAATTATTAAATTTTTTTAAATTTTTTCCCCCCATAAGATAGGAGCTTCAAAAACACTATAATTTATCCCATTCCGGCACCCCATCAGAGCAACCCCCATCGAGTTATGTCCGTACACTCAAACGGGCCGAATAAATTGGCAATTTTTAGCCAAAGCTGCAGACCTGCATTTCACCGTAGGGCCAAGTACTCGCTGGCAATGGTGTGCCAACATCCTACTTAAAGCCTAAGAGATCTATCGTTTTAGATAGAATATTTGTTCTATTCTGATGCTATCTCGCTGAATGGCATGTGTGTTTATGACACATGGTCATTTTTTTGGAATAATACCCAGAATTCCCGTATTGGCACTCATTCCACTCAGCGAGTTGGCATCAGAACTGAACGTATTCGGTATATTTAGATTCGTTAAGGAATTTGGGTTCTAAGGAAACCGAATTTGTCCTGTTCCGATGCCATCTCGCTGAATTGCGTGTGTCAATATGGCACCTGGCCATTTTTTGGAAGAATAACACCGAATTCCCCTATTGGTACTCATGCCACTCAGCGAGTTGGCATCAGAACTGAGCGTATACTATGCTCGCACCTACCATAGTGTTGCATCTATTATGGTGTCGCACCTAACATAGTAAAGCATCTATTATGGTGTCACAACTATCATGGTGTCGCATTTACCATGGCGGCCGCACCTATCATAGTTTAGCATCTATTATGGTGTCGCACATCTACCATGGTGTCGCACCTACCTTAGTGTTGCATCTATTATGGTGTCGCACCTACCATAGTGTTGCATCTATTTTGGTCGCACCTACCACTCGCCCCTGCTATCGTAAAGCATCTTTATGGTGTCACAACTATTATTCTGTCGCATTTACCATGGCGCCGCACCTATCATAGTTTAGCATCTATTATGGTGTCGCACATCTACCATGGTGTCGCACCTACCTTAGTGTTGCGTCTATTATGGTGTCGCACCTACCATAGTGTTGCATCTATTTTGGTCGCACCTACCACTCGCCCCTGCTATAGTAAAGCATCTTTATGGTGTCACAACTATTATTCTGTCGCATTTACCATGGCACCGCACCTACCATAGTTTAGCATCTATTATGGTGTCGCACATCTACCATGGTGTCGCACCTACCTTAGTGTTGCATCTATTATGGTGTCGCACCTACCATAGTGTTGCATCTATTTTGGTCGCACCTACCACTCGCCCCTGCTATCGTAAAGCATCTTTATGGTGTCACAACTATTATTCTGTCGCATTTACCATGGCGCCGCATGGAAATTGGCCCATTTTAAGATAAGTTATGCTTTTTTCTTTTTGTCAAATTGAAAAACCATAGGGGGGCCATATTGTTTTGAGGTAAGCGTACCCTCTAGCAACGAAGTCCTTGCGCGAAGCGCTCATTTAATATTCAGACCACCTCCCCTCATCACCCCCAACTGCTCGCACCTTCCCCGGCGGTGCACCCTAGTTTCTATATATATATATAAAAAACTAGGTGTTCGTTTGCATTTATGCCTGAAAATGCATTCAAAAAATTAAAGCTCTCTTCAAAGGCACCGAGGGGGTCTGAAAGTTGTGCATACCTTAAACAACTTTTTGAGGCGCATCCGGGAAAACTATAGACTTTTGGCCTAGGCGGCCAACTGAGTCCCAGGGACTGAGTTGTGTTTTTTGGGTTCAGTTTTTCGCAGTCGTCTGCTGGAAAAGTTTTTTCTTTTCGCCCGGAGGGCTTAGCACCTGCTGGGAGGATTTTAAGTTGAACACTTTGGGACCACTTTGTAGAACATACCTAAGGTGTCCGGGTTAGGCCCTGGTCTGCAGCTTTGACTACAAATGGTAGGGTCGACTTTTTGAAAAACATTCTTTGGGCTCTAATTTGCTGGGTATTGTAAACATTGGAATGGTGTTAATAGACAAAAGATAGAGCCTTTGATTCTCTATCGAATGGTATAAAAAAATATGGGGGTAAGCGCTCAAATTTTAGAGTTAGGATTTTTTGAAAATTTCTCTCTTCTTGCAAAACTCTCGTCACTCTGCTTCTCTGTCCTACGACGTTCGCACGCTCTCTCACCTTCTCTCTCACTTGTCTAACAGGGAGGGTTTTTTAAAAATGGTCTTCAAAATGGTGATAAAATTCTGAAAAAATTCACACAGGGGTAGAAAAATATGCTGATTCGAATGGCAAAAAAAAAATTTTCAAAAAGTCAAAATTTTCAAAAAATTTCGAGCTAGGCCCCCTGCAAAATTGCAAAACCATAGGGGGGACCCTATTGTTTTGTCAACTTTCATTTTTATCATCACCAAAACTCGCTGGGATAAAATTATAGAGCAATGGCTCGGGCATGAAAATTGATGAGCTCGTCGAGATCTATCCATATAGATAGATAAAATAATTTTAAAAACATATTACAAAAAATTAATTTTCTGCCCAAAATTTGGTCAAGGGAAATTTAGTGGTAAATTAGAAAATTCATATCTTTCTTCATTATTGAACAATTTATTTCAAATAAAGCATATAAAATGCAGAAAAATTGGGAGAATTTTATCATATTTATTGGGTCTATAAAATCACAAAAGCCAAAAAGTTAGTGACTAAAAATATGTGCGAATTTGATTTTAAGAAAAAACTTAATATCTTTTTACCCAACAAGTATTTTTAGTAGCTATTATTATAGAAAAATAGCTTATTTTTTTCTCTATTTATTACCTCTTGACAGCATATTTCTATCACTAATATAAAAAAAGTTATTCACCGAAATGTTCTTTTTGGCTCGCAACCCATAGGGGGGTACCCTTTTGAAAATTTTAAAAGGAATTTTTTGACCCAAATAAAGATTGAAATATTTTTAAATAATTTTATTCGCATTAAAAGACCAAAAAAGGAAAACCCACGCAATTTGGACCCGTTTAAACCAAGTTATGAACTCTTATATTTTAAAATTCTGCAAAACCATAGGGGGGACCCTATTGTTTCGAGAAAACGCATTTTTGAATCGTATATAACTCGGTGTAATTAAAACATAGAGCAATAGCATTGGCATAAAAATTAAAGAACTCAACGAGATCTATCAGTATAGGTAGATATACTAATTAAAACAATTTTTTATAAATATTTCACTTTCTGGCCAAAATTTTGTAAGAGGGAATTTAGTGGTAAATTAGAAAATTCATATCTCCCTTCAATATTGTCTTATTTACTTGAAATAAAGTGTATAATATACAGAAAAATAGAGAAAATTTTATGATACTTATATGGTTTGTAAATTCACAAAAGCCAAAAAGTTGAAGCCCAAAGAGTGGGTCATAATTGCATTTTGGCAAATAAATTCATACCTTTTTTCAACAACAGTATTTGCAATAGATTTTATTATAGAAAAATAGCATATTTTTTTCTCTATTTATTACCTCTTGACAGCATATTTCTATCTCTAACGTGAAAAAAGTTATTCACCGAAATGTTCTTTTTGGCTCACAACCCATAGGGGGTACCCTTTTGAAAATTTTTTAATAATTTTTTCAACCCAATTCAGGTAAACATATGTAATGAAAATTTTGTATAATCATTTTAAGCATAACAAAGAAAATTTCATGGAAATTGGCCCATTTTGAGATAAGTGAAATTAAGTTGGACAGTTTCGGACAAGTAAGTAGAACATACCTAAGGTGTCCGGGTTATGCCCTGGTCTGCAGAAATTACGAAAAATTGTAGGGTCGAAATTTTGAAAAAACTTCTTTGGGCTATAACTTGCTGGATATTGTAAACAATGGAACGGTGATAATAGATAAAAGATAGAGCTTTTGATTCTCTATCTAATGGCATAAAAAAATTTGGGGCTAAGCGCTCAAATTTTAGAGTTAGGATTTTTTGAAAATTTCTCTCTTCTTGCAAAACTCTCGTCACTCTGCTTCTCTGTCCTACGACGTTCGCACGCTCTCTCACCTTCTCTCTCGCTTGTCTAACAGGGCGGGTTTTTTAAAAATAGGCTTCAAAGTGGTGATAAAATTCTGAAAAAATTCACACATGGGTAGAAAAATATGCTGATTCGAATGGCAAAAAAAAATTTTCTAAAAGTCAAAATTTTTTAAAAATTTCGAGCTAGGCCCCCTGCAAAATTGCAAAACCATAGGGGGGACCCTATTGTTTTGGTAATAAATTTTTTTGAATAGACTATAACTCTCTGGGATTAAAATATAGAGCAATGGCTTTTGCATAAAAATTGATGAGCTCGTCAAGATCTATCCATATAGGTGGATAATTTTATTAAAAAAACATTTTACAAAAAATTAATTTTCTGGACAAAATTTGGTCAGAAGGAATTTAGTGAAATATACAAAAATTCGTGTCTCGCTTCATTATTGATCAATTCATTTCAAATAAAGCATATAAAATGCAGAAAAATTGGGAGAATTTTATAAAATTTGTTAGATTCTTTAAAATTAAAAAGGCAAAAAGTTAGTGACCAAAAATCTGTGCAAATTTGATTTGTAGAAAAAAATTAATATCTTTTTACCCAACATGTATTTTCAGTAGTTATTATTATAGAAAAATAGCTAATTTTTTTCTCTATTTATTACCTCTTGACAGCATATTTCTATATCTAACGTGAAAAGAGTTATTCACCGAAATGTTCTTTTTGGCTCACAACCCATAGGGGGTACCCTTTTGAAAATTTTAAAAGGAATTTTTTGACCCAAATAAAGATTGAAATATTTTTTCTTTTTTGTCAAACTAAAAAACCATAGGGGGACCATATTGTTTTGAGGTAAGCGTACCCTCTAGCAACGAAGTCCTTGCGCGAAGCGCTCAATTTATAAAAAATAAAGGGACTCAAATCTCAGGCCCCCTAATACAAGCCATCTCACCTACACCGGCCCCCTCTATCACACACGCTAGTTATATACCCTAAATAAAACCGAGTTTCGTTTCCAAAAACAAAATCTCCCGGCCGAAGGCCGGGAGCGGTCCGGGAATTGCACATCCCCACTACAACTTTTTGAGGCGCATCTGGGAAAACTATAGGTTTTTTGCTCACGCGGACAACTGAGTCCCAGGAAGCAAATTGCGAGTTTTTTGTGCAGTTTCAGTGTTACGAAAAAATTTTTAGAGGCCTAATTGAAAAATCGGCCTCGATAGGATTTTAAGTTGAAATGTTGTGCACAAAAATGCCAGCAGGTGTTAAGACGTAGGGGTTCACAGTTTTTCTGTAAAATTGCGCAAAAATTGCATACTTATTTTCGAATATTCAGTACCGGAGGAATAACTCAATGAGTTTTGCTCCAATTGGGATATGGTCAACTGCTAAATTGTAGTGTTTTTGAAGCTCTATCGACTGGTAAAGAGAAATTTTGAAAATTTTAAAAAAATTTTCGGCTAGGCCTAGGCTTAGGTTTTTCACTTACGGGGCTTTAACTTTTTGAGTTTTCTAGATAGTGGAAAATCAAGGCCAGTTTTGTTCTGCGGTTTTAAAAGAGCTTTCGAATGATATAAAATACGTTTTTGTAGCACCAAAAATAAATTTCCGCTAACTGACCCCCTAGCCGGCTGGGTGGAGCCGTTGGTTGTGCTATAGGCTGTGGGGGTGGGGTGGGATAGTTCAAATCCGCATGAATACGAATCCTTTTTTAATTGCTTGCAATCAAGTGGCTGGCTGGGGTAGGGAGATATTATAAAAAAATTCTAATAATGTTTCTAAGCATAACAAAAAAGAATTCATGCAAAATGGGTGATTTTTAGCAAAGTTATGATTTTTTGTTTTTTACCAAATTGCAAAACCATAGGGGGGACCCTATTGTTTTGGTGAAATCCATTTTTGAATCGACCATAACTTGCTGGGATGGAATTATACAGAAATGGTTTGGGATGAAAATTGAAGAGCTCATCGAGATCTATCGAAATGGGTAGATAAATTAATTAAAACATGCAATTTATGAATTTTTATGTTTCTGGCCAAAATTTGGTCATGGGCAATTTAGTGGTAAATGAAAAAATTAATATCTCCATTCATTATTGTCCAATTCACTTGAAATAAAGTGTACAAAATGTAGTAAAATAAGGAGAATTTTATGCTTTTTATTTGGTTTGTAAATTCATATAAGACAAAAAGCTGATGCCCAAAAAGTGAGTCGGTTTTGCATTTTTACAAATAAATTCATATCTTTTTTCAAAAGTAGTGTTTTCTCAATCTTATATTATTGAAAAATAGTTGATTTTTTTCTCTATTTATTAGCCTTTGGGAAGAAAATTCTAGCCCTGCCCTGAAAAAAGTTATTTTGCCAAAAGTGGAGGATGGTTCACAATCAATAGGGGGTACCCTATGGAAAAAATAAATCTAAATTTTTAGATCCAATTCAGTTGATATAATTTTTAAAAATTTGTATAATCATTTTAAGCATAACAAAAAAAAGTTCATGCAAAATGGGTGATTTTTAGCAAAGTTATGATTTTTTGTTTTTTACCAAATTGCAAAACCATAGGGGGGACCCTATTGTTTTGGTGAAATCCATTTTTGAATCGACCATAACTTGCTGGGATGGAATTATACAGAAATGGTTTAGGGATGAAAATTGAAGAGCTCATCGAGATCTATCGAAATGGATAGATAAATTAATTAAAACATGGAATTTATGAATTTTTATGTTTCTGGCCAAAATTTGGTCATGGGCAATTTAGTGGTAAATGAAAAAATTCATATCATCTTTAGTTTTTATTCGATTTAAGTCAAATAAAGTGTACAAAATGTAGAAAAATAAGGAGAATTTTATGATATTTATTTGGTTTGTAATATCACATAAGACAAAAAGTTGAAGCCCAAAAAGTGAGTCGGTTTTGCATTTTACAAATAAATTCATAACTTATTTTTAAAAAAGTATTTTGTGATTGTAATATTATTAAAAAATAACTAATTTTTTTCTCTATTTATTGGCCTTTGGGAAGAAAATTCTAGCCCTGCCCTGAAAAAAGTTATTTTGCCAAAAGTGGGGGTTGGTTCACAATCAATAGGGGGTATACCCTATGGAAAATTACAACGTGAATTTTTAAATCCAATTCAGTTAATTCAATTTTTAAAAAATTCTAATAATGGTTTTAAGCGTAACAAAAAAGAATTCATGGGATTTGGACCAGTTTGAACAAAGTTATGATTTTTTCTTTATTGCAAAATTGCAAAACAATAGGGGGGACCCTTTTGTTTTGGTGAAATTCATTTTTGAATCGACCACTACTCGCTGGGATGAAAATATATAACAAAATCATAGGCATGAAAAATGAAGAGCACATCGAGATCTATCGTTTTAGATAGAATATTTGTTCTATTCTGATGCTATCTCGCTGAATGGCATGTGTGTTTATGACACATGGTCATTTTTTTGGAATAATAACCCAGAATTCCCGTATTGGCACTCATTCCACTCAGCGAGTTGGCATCAGAACTGAACGTATTCGGTATATTTAGATTCGTTAAGGAATTTGGGTTCTAAGGAAACCGAATTTGTCCTGTTCCGATGCCATCTCGCTGAATTGCGTGTGTCAATATGGCACCTGGCCATTTTTTGGAAGAATAACACCGAATTCCCCTATTGGTACTCATGCCACTCAGCGAGTTGGCATCAGAACTGAGCGTATACTATGCTCGCACCTACCATAGTGTTGCATCTATTATGGTGTCGCACCTAACATAGTAAAGCATCTATTATGGTGTCACAACTATCATGGTGTCGCATTTACCATGGCGCCGCACCTATCATAGTTTAGCATCTATTATGGTGTCGCACATCTACCATGGTGTCGCACCTACCTTAGTGTTGCATCTATTATGGTGTCGCACCTACCATAGTGTTGCATCTATTTTGGTCGCACCTACCACTCGCCCCTGCTATCGTAAAGCATCTTTATGGTGTCACAACTATTATTCTGTCGCATTTACCATGGCGCCGCATGGAAATTGGCCCATTTTAAGATAAGTTATGCTTTTTTCTTTTTGTCAAATTGAAAAACCATAGGGGGGCCATATTGTTTTGAGGTAAGCGTACCCTCTAGCAACGAAGTCCTTGCGCGAAGCGCTCATTTAATATTCAGACCACCTCCCCTCATCACCCCCAACTGCTCGCACCTTCCCCGGCGGTGCACCCTAGTTTCGTATATACTAAAAAAAAGCTGGGTTTCGTTTCAAAAACTAATATCTCCCGGCCGAAGGCCGGGAGCGTTCCGGGAATGGTGGAAGGGTCTTACAACTTTTTGAGGCGCATCCGGGAAAAATACGGAAAATAGGCCTGAGCGGCCAACTGAGTCCCGGGAAGCGAGTTGCGGGTGCACTTTGCACTCACAGTTCTACGAAATTTTTTCTTTTTGCCCGGAGAGCTTAGCACCTGCTGGTAGGAAATTAAGTTGGACTTGGCCTGACAACTTTGCCAGCAGACATTTGTTGATCCGGGTTTTTTGAAATACCGTTATGCTTGTCAGACTTTTGCTAATTTTTAGGGCCAAAAAGCGTTTTTTGGGAATAACTCTGTGGCTTTTGTTCTGATCGACAAACGGTCAAATGGTAAATTGTGCAGTTTTTGAAGCTCTATCTTTGGGCTGAAAAAAATTTTAAAAAATTTTAAAAAAATTTCGAGCTAGGCCCCCTTGTAGGTTTTGCATATTTTGACCTGTATGAATTTTAAACGATTTTTCCAGAAAAATTAAAACCCACTTTGGTTCAGCCATTTTTGATGGGGAATCGTTTAAAAATAATTTTGGAAAAATTTTCATTTTTTCAGAAAATTTTGGCTTTGGCGGGACATTTCAGTCCCGGGGCTGTAACTCGCCAGTAGGTGCCTGGAGAGAAAAGTTTTTGTTTTTGTTTTTTAGAGTATTTCCAGGGCTATCGAATGGTGTATAGTATGTTGATATTTTGTCACGACAAAGGGCCGAAAGACTTGACAAAATGTCAAAAAAGGACATTTTTCGGCACTTTATGGGGGAAAATGGGGGTTTATCATTGATTTCGGCGAATAACTTGATAATATTTTTCTGAAGGGAAAAAGGAATGAGAATATTTTAGTAGAGTATTTCAAGGCCTATCCAATGATATATATTATGTTGACAATGCGTCACGACAAAGTGTCGAAAAATTAGACAAAATGTCAAAAAGAGGCACTTATAGGGGGGAATTGCGCTTTTTGCATAGTTTTGCGCGAATAACTTTTGGATGTCTTCTTATGTTAGGATGGCATTTGTTTCAAAAAGATAGAGCTTTAAATTCTCTATCGAATGATATAAAAATATTTGGGGGTTGTAATGCAAAATTTTGAGTTAAGGTTTTTTGAAAATTATTATTTCGAAAATCTCTCTTCTCACTCGAGCCTCTCTGACCTCCGGCCCTTACACGCTCTATCACCTTCTCTCTCACTGCTCTAATTGGGGGGTGATTTTTGAAAAAGGGCTTCATATTGGTGTTAAAATTCTGAAAAAAATCACAGAGGGGTAGAAAAAAATGCTGATCCGAATTGGTAAAAAAAATTTTAAAAAAAAAAAATTCTCAAAAAATTTTCAAAATTTTCTTTAGCCTTGATTTTTAAGAGGTCAACGTATATTCCGTGGAAGATTTTAACTGATCAAGGAAAAGAATTCACAGCTAATTTGGTACAAAATATTTTCGGTCCAAGGACATGGAGCATTTTTGTATGATCACTTCCCCTCAATTTCATGCAGGTATGGCTGAAAGAGCAAATCGAAGCATAAAAGAACGCTTGTACAAATATTTTACTGAATGGAACACCTATAAATGGATAGATGCAGTTCAAAAAATTGTACATGCGATCAATCATTCGTTCAATTCGACAATTGGAA
>JBDPZO010000635.1:0-29037 GCA_039877585.1 Heterodera filipjevi | reverse complement strand
AGGAAAGGCAAAAGACATCGAATGGTGGGGAAAGGGCGGCAATGCCTGCCAATTCTGTGGGGAAAAGGCCAACGGGACAGAAGAGAGGAGGGCATACTAAAAAAGGGGAGAATTCATAATACTAATAATGTTATTGCCTTTGCGTCTAACTTTACATAGGTAATAACAATTCACTAAAGACATTCTGTTTACCTATATTTCATTATTTATTGTCTCTCTTTTTACCGAATTAACTCAAAAAAGTAAATAATTTTAGAAATGTTTTCGCGTCGAAAAGTATTTCACTTAAAAAAGGACATACGGAAGGACACATCGAATTAACGAGCGGCCGGGCACTGTGCCCACCCGCTCTTTAACTCCTTTTATATTGAATTTTCGGGTAAAGTTTAATCGATAATTTTTCATTTTGAATTAACGTCAATTCTTAATAGATTGTGTGTCTTTATTTTTAAAAGAAAAATTTGCAAAACGATTATTATACGAATTTTCTCTGTTCTTTTAACATAGTAGGTAGATGTGTTTTTTTAGACGAAAGTTAAATTTGTTTAAACAGGTTTTTTTTCTCGTTACTTTTGTCTTTCTTATTTTTTTGTATCCTTCTCCTCATCTTTACCTATTTAAAATAAATGTTTTTTGGTAGCAATCCAAAAAAAAAAAAGAAGTTTATCGAAAGAAAGATTTATCAAAAGTTTTTTAACAAAATTTTCACAGATTAAATTATAAATGGTTTATTTCAAACAAAAAATTATTCCATAATGGAATCAAGTGTTAAAAAAGACATTTAAAAAAATATTTAACAGAGTTTTTCAAAAATAATAAAATATTTTTTTTGACGAAAACTCTGCTGATAACTCATTTTAACATGAATTATTTAAAAGAATATGATTATATTATGGATAATCAAGTTCTGTTAATTCATAAGTAATAGTTTTTTCGTTGTGTTTAATCAGTGCAGACTCGTCATAAGAAGTCAATGATAAAACGCCAGCTGCAAAATCAAAAAGGGGTTTTATATAAATTCACTCGTGCATTTTTTAAATAAAAATATTATAATAACATAGCTTTTTTCTAACCCTCGTTAGTGTCCACATTTACAGCATGGACTGTAAATTCGTCGCCCACTTCAAATTTGATCGAACTGGGAAAAATAAATTGGGTTTTATTGGTCCCATCCGTACAAATTGTGCCATCCAATCGCTTTGCAAGATTGTATGCCGTCGGCTTTCGTGCTACACATAAGCGAATAGAACCTTATGTTTAAAAATCATTAAATCATATTTGCTAATTAGTAAGGATGGAGATTTTATGCACAAAAAACGCGAAATAGGCAGCATTAAAGGAAACAGATCGCTAAATAGACATTAAATAGGCATAAAAACTCTCAAAAAGGTACAAAAATAAGCAACAAAAAAAAAATAGCGTTACATTTTAGGTAACATAATACACGTAAAACTCAATAAAAAAAATATTTTTTACTATGTTTCATTTTTAAACGAAATTGGTTAAATCTTTTAAATTTTTTCGAGTAAGAATTTTTAAACTAAAACTTTTATCAATAAAAAAAAAATTTTGGGGATCTATTTTTGAAAAATGTTTCTAATTTATAAGGGTATATTTTTTATTTTTCTTTCTTTTTTGTTGAGAATTTTTCCGAAACCCCTATAAATAGGCGCCTAGTCATTAAGCACTAAAACTAAAATAAGCAAAAATATAAATTTTAAAGATTATTGTAGACATCCCAAGCAATGTGGTAACCTGTCTTTTGTGCTTAACTGTGGGTATTAAGTGCGTAGAAAATTTAGGCATTTGCTTAAAATTTCCATCCCTACTAATTAGTTTTTTTAAGATTTTTCATAAAAACTTTCTTATTTTTTGATTAACATTTAATCAGGCCAGTTTTTTCAGCTGCCTCAGCCAGTGTGTGTGACGTTTCCTCCAAAACCATTTTTTCTTCAATTTCAATCTTGCTTGTGTTTACAAAAACGAACACAATCTCGTTTTTTCCAAGCCTTCTTTAGCTTTTTGTAGTTTAATAGTACATCCCTAAAAAAAAAAAAATTGGTAATGACTTTTTTTTTTTTGGTTTTTGCACTTCTTTGCCACTCAATAAAAAATCCAAGAAATCCGCCAAATTATTCCAAGCAGTTATCTTTGTTTTGGTTTTTTGTGAAATAACCAAAACATCCAAAACTCTTGATTCGTTTCCTTGAACAGGAATAATACGTAATGGTTTGATGTTGCATAATTCGACTTCAACATCGCTGAATGGAACAACAATATTTTTAGTAGCAATGCATTATTAACATGTTAATATAATTAATTTTTAAATGCATATTAGATTAATTTGATAATAAAAGTTTAATTATTAGTAATAATTGATCAAACAAATCATATTTTAAATGGCGTTAATTACACAAAATTTTCTCCTTTCCGAATTTTTTCAATTGGTATTGGGCTGAAATCACCGACGATTGAAAATTTATGACTCAAAAAAGCAAAAAATGCTTTTTCTTCATTGTTCAATTTCGCTTTTGGAAGTGCTTGAATTAACAAAATAATTTAACTTTGAAATCAGTGCCAATGTCACGTATCAAACGGTCCAGATTTTTTTCCCAAAATGTAACGTTGAGAAAATCATTTCTACAAAAAATTTGTTTAATTAATTTTTGATTAAACCCACCCGTCTGTTCCTACGACAGTCCAAACTTTTTTCTCTTGGACCAAACGAATTGCATCCGCCGTGACAAATGTTAGTTCTATGTCACTAAAAATTTCACTGTATCTTGAGTATATAAGGCTTACTTTATTAAGTTAATAAAATAATTTTTTTAATTTAAAATAATGCTTACATAATGGTTTCTCCAATTTTTATTGCTTGTATCGGAGAACGTTTAGTCTTTTTCGGCGGCGTTTTTTCAGAAGACATTTCAATCATTATTAATTATGAAAAAAAATAAAAGAAAAAAAAGACGATAAAAAACAATTAAAAAAACCCAAAAAAAATGCTTAATAAGGACCATTTTAAAATTATTTAATAATTTTTCGATTGTCTTTGCCCCACCCCATCATCCTTGTGTTGACAGGCTTGTTGGCCGAACAATCTTCTCACAAAACAACTTTTGGATAAATAATAAACAAAAACAAATAAAAATAATTTATTTGTTGATGTAATAAATAAAAAATTTTTGTTTTTAACTATTTTTCGATTACCATTGTCCCACTTCTCAACCGATTAGTTTTGGTTGTTAGAGGGTTTATTGGCCGAACAATCGCTTCCCAAAACAATTTTTGGATAATAAATTCTTTTCATAGATTTAAAATATATATATATAATATGCTCAATGTTATTTATTTACCTTCTGACATTTGCCGACAACAACATTTTCACTAATAGTTCATTTATCAGCCAACAAATTCTATGTAACAAACTTTTTTATGAATCAAAAATTATTTAACATAGGTATAGGCAAATAATTTTGAGATGTTTAATGTTTTAAATTAAAATTTAATATAATTCATTCAATTATTTTTGGGTTTTTTGCTTTGGGTAGCCAGGCAACGTTAACATAAAACGCATACATTTATGTTTGGAAAATCAAAAACATATTTTTAAGTCGCCACTGTACCTGAAAATTTCTTTAGACAAATTTGCTTGAAAAATAAGGGCAGTCTCAAATATTTTTTTTATTAGAATCCAGTTTAATCCTATGCTATGGAGAATTAAATTTAATAACGAAAATAATCTAATGTGAACCCAAAATGAATAATAAAAAAAACAACAATCATCTACTAACTTATGGACGAATTATTTACATATTTTCATAAATGAGTGGCCGCGACATTCTTTTCATTTTCGTAAATTTTCCTTCGAAATTTTCTTTTTTGTAACAAAGAGAAAAACAGAATACCTATTATATGTAGGGCTGCCAAAAATATGGAAATAAAATCGCGAAATATGGCCATAAAATATGGATCAAAAATCGCAAAATATGGACATAAATATGGAAAAAAGCCAAAATATGGACAAATATGGACCAAAATATGGGCATAAAATTTTATCAAAATAGTGCAATTTTTTCAAAAAAAATTTAGCGTTGTTTATATTTGCAAATGGTTGAAAAACGCATTCGATAGCAATTTTTTGATCAGAAATATAGAAAAAAAAATTGGAAAAAATTTTAGAAAAAAAATCGAATTTTCTTTATTTTTGAGGGCTTTTTTTTTGATAATTTTCAAGAATTTTTTTAGGGAGGTATTTTTCGTTTTTATTGCATTTTTCTCATGAAATTTTCCAAAAATGTCAAAATATGGACATAAATCGCAAAATATGGAAAAATATTGAAAATATGGATTTAAAAAACCATCTTAGAAGCTTCAAACCAAGCTAAAAACATGTTTTGCATGCGTTTTAGGCTGTTCCGAGTTCAGGAAAAAAATATGGATTTCCATATAATTGGCAGCCCTAATTATATGTTTTCTTTTCTTTTCTCCTCTGTCCACAAAAAGGAAAACCTCAATCAATAAAGCCCTCTCAGTACCCTCTTTCCTTCATCCATCTCTATCAAAAATTACTCTCTTTCTCTAGGTGGCTTTTTAGGTTGTTTATCAATCGCCAAAACCATTGAGCACAACGTACTGAGAAAAAGATATTTTGCTCTCTTTCGTTTATTTATTTTCTCTTATTAAAAAAAAACAATAACAAACATTCTTTGACTAAACTATTTCTTCTTTTCTTTCTCTAGCAATCTTTTTATTTTCGTTTTCTCTTTTCTTTGTTAACAAAACGCCACTTCGGGCGCAAATTCAAAAAGGCAAAAAAAAAAGGGCGGAGCTTAGACCCGCTTAGTATAGAGTAGGGGATTTGACTCTGTTTTCGTCTGATGATTTCGAGATTTCGACTATGAGGTCATTATTTTAATATTTGTCAGAGTCAAGAATGGTCACAACACTTCAGTTTGTTTTTATATTTGACTAATTTTGAGTGACCATTTCTTGTAAAATTTAGAAATAGTCCCCGTGTCACAGTATTTTTTTCTTTCCCCTATCTTCTGATGCTCTCGTTTTAGGACTTCGTTGGCTCCGTGCCCCCTCCGCTTGTCTTCCATCTTCGCCGTCTTCCGCCCCTTTCACTGTGTGCATACGTCGCCGTGTTCACCACTCTGTGCACTCAGTTGACCATCGTTCTGCTCAAATGCTTTTCGTTTCATTCGTTCATTTTTCACCAATGGTCGAAAAGTCGGCGAACCCGAGCAGATGGAAAGCCAGGAAAAGGAGGTAAATAAATGACATAAAAGAGAAGAAATGTGAGGGAAATTAGCTGGGCGGGAATAAGAAATTTTGGTAATAGTTAAGTTGGCGCTAGAGTAGATTTTAAACATTTAATAAATGAGACGCATTTCACACCACTTTATAATTAATTTTGACGACCTGCCTATCCTGCCACCTTTCACTTCTTCTGAAAACCATATGGGGACCTTTGATTTTTTGACCAAATTTTTTATTGTCAAAATTAGTCAAAATAAATGTCATTTCATAATTAGAAATATCAAACTTTTGGAAATAATTGTTTAAAGACTTAAAACCAAAAAAAAAAAATTTTTGAAACATAAAAGGGGCACCCTTTCGATTTTTTGGCTAAATTTTTTATTTTCAAAATTGGCCAAAATAAATATCATATTCGTAATCAGCAACATCAAAAAAAGGAGGGAAGAGTCCGAGTACAGCTCAAAAGAACGATGAAAATGGTAGGGGGAAAAAAGGGAGGAATTGACACGCCCACTCTTCGAACCGAAGTTTTGCGAACAATTTGTCCGTGTTATATTGAAAGGGAACCAATTCAGAGAATAATGGGGCGACGACACAACAACAGCAAATATTCATGTCCCGGGAACAGATGATGCTTTGCGCTGCGGAAATGATTCCGAAACTGAAGATACGACAGCAGCAAAGCCAAGGCGAACAGCAATTATTTTTTTTATTACGTCCATTTCCACTATTATATATTTAAATGACAAGAAGGTCTATAAATTCCTATCTTATTCTCGAATAAACAAACAAAAAAAACAAAGTCAGTTGGCCGTTCCATAACATTGAGACCGTCAGCTGCTGTTGCGACGTTTGTCTGCTGAAATTGTCGCTGGACAATGTCGACGGCGTAAAATTATATAAATATGGGTCAAACTGGCAAATCCGTAATCCTTTACTAGGATTTTAAAATTTTGAATTTTCGACTTTGTTTGAATTTGGGTCCGGGGTTCGGAATTGGACAAAATGGATGGCAGATTCATGATCAGCGAACCCGAAAGCCCATCAAGACATGTTTTTTATGACTTGTAAATTTTTTTTTTGAAAAATGGGAGGAGGAACCAGCCTTTGGATGACCGAAAAACTGAAAAAATCATAGATTAGATGAAATCATATGACAAATCTGAAGTCATATTTGTAATCAGCATCCCCGAAAACCCCAAGATACAAATTTTGGTTCTTCTCCGTTTTATGCGTCCCATGATATTTTATGCGTCCCATGATAATTTATGCGTCCCAACAATATTTTATGCGTCCCATGATAATTTATGCGTCCCAAGAATAGTTTATGCGTCCCATGATATTTTTATAAACTACATTTTAATTAATGAATTCCCTAAGTGGAAGATTGATTATAAAATCAATCCGTAAGTCTATATCATGAGAAAAAAAAATGCGTTTACGGGTATAAATAATTAGAGCATTTTCCGATCGCCATACTGCATTATGTTATTCTTATTAGTCTCGTTTGCCATTTTGTTTTTCGAAACATCAATCGGAAACTTTATTCCCCCCGACTTGTCCAACGGCTCTTGCATTAATATTTCGATTACCGAAATGCTCAAAAAAAACAAATAACAGTTCTACCAATGTCTTTTGACTCCAAATGGGAAGAGTGCGCAATCAGCAACCCTCCTTCCCATTATTGCTGAAAATATTGAGGTTGGCAGTACGATAGTGTCAGATGGTTGGGCAGCGTACGGTGGAATAAATAACATGCAGCAGCAGTATAATCACCAATGGGTTAATCACCAGCTGTATTTTGTGGACCCAGCCAACCCTCAAATACACACCCAAGGAATTGAATCGACCTGGAGGGCTTCAAAACAGAGTCTGAAGCATTTGCATGGAACTACACCTGAATTGTTACCTACTTATTTATACCAATACGCATTTCGTCGTTACCATTTTAGCTCTAAAATATTTCAAAATATCTTAGAGGAAATGCGTCAAAATTATCCTGTTTAGAGTTATTTTATTCTCATATGACAACTTTTGTTAAACATTGTGAACTATTTTCGTCATGATTAAAAAATTGTCCATAAAAATATCATGGGACGAATAAAATATTGTTGGGACGCATAAAATATTGTTGGGACGCATAAAATATCATGGGACGCATAAAATATCATGGGACGCATAAAATATCATGGGACGCATAAATTATCATGGGACGCATAAAATATCATGGGACGCATAAAATATCATGGGACGCATAAAACGAAGAAGAACCAATGGTTGGGACGCGTAAAATGTAATGGGAAACCGACCAAAGCCCAATTTTTTTTCAACTCACATGGGCGGGAGCCGATGGTACCGACAGGCACCAACGGGGAAAACTTAAAATTTTTGTCTAATTTGCTAATGGATTTTGCCTAAAAATCATTTATTTGACAAACGCATTAATCTTCCTGAACATCCAATGATCGACCGATAAACAAAATTGAATAAATTTCCTAACAAAAAATTAGCGCTTTCTTTATTCGAGCTTTTTCGGTTTGCCTCCTTCCCACGAAGTGATTTTAATTGGTTCCGCTGTCTTCGTCTCACCCAAAGCGCGTTTCTTCACACATTCGCGCAGTGCCGCAGCAGCAACCTGAGGGAAGGCAACTCGAATTGGTTAAATTTTAACATTTGGTACGCCTTTTTACCTGTGAATAGCGAGTGTAAGTCAAACCGACGGAGCGCCACAAAGCCATTGAAAGTACAAATTATTATTCCGTTTATCAAGAGCTAATAAATAATAATAATAAAAATTTATCGGAACTTTAAAAAAAACCAAGGTATTTTGTTTTGAATGCATACTTAAAAGCGCATGAAGAATTCAGTACACAAAAGTAATAATGAATTCATTAAAGATAAAGTCAAAAAAGTGAAAAGAAAAAGGAAGTCAACCATTTCCATTCAGTGTTATAGTATATATAATATGATCAAAAACATTCATTGACAGCGGGGGCGGGGGGAGTGTGCCTTAATTTCAAGCAATCAAAAAATTTTGAATAAGCCGACGATAAAAAAATCGAGTCAAAATTTTGAATTCGAGGAAAATGTAACCCCAAATTTGACAATATCACAAAATGGGTTTAGGTTGTCGAGAGAAAAGCAGAACCTTGGTGTTTAAAATAATAAAATTTGTATCCTAAAAATGGGTTTCTGAAAATAAATTATTGTAATTATGCATTATGTGATCATTTGGCAGCTTGGAGAGAACCCGCAAGCCATTCCATCGCTTCGTCCAATCCGTCCCCTTTGGTGGCGGAGGTCTTGAATATTTGGAATGTTCTGTTCCGAATCGCCTAAATTAAAATGAAATAAAATCGTTTTTTGTGACCTCGGACCTCCAATCCCAACGCTTTGTGAACTTCGGCTAAGGACAAACAGCCATGGATGTCCTGCTTGTTGGCCAATACCATTAGAATGGCGTTCTTCAGCTCCTCCTCCTCCAGCATCGATACCAATTCCTTTACCATAAAGTGATATGATTAAAAATAAACTTACAGGGGTCTAAAACAAAATTTCAAATATAGCTACTGCTTTGTACATACCTGTTTGGAAATTCCAATACGATCTCTGTCAGCAGAGTCTACCACGTAAATGATCGCGTCAGTATTGGAATAGTAGCAGCGCCAATAGGGCCGAATTGACGTTTGACCTCCCAAATCCCAAACTTGGAATTTCAAATTTTTATAGGTCACCTGAGAAAGTGTGAGAAGCAGCAACTAAGTAATTAATTAAAAGAACAAAAAATTGTGACCTGCTCCACATTAAACCCAATGGTCGGAATTGTCGTCACGACTTCGCCGACCTGCAGCCTTAAAGGCTTAGTTTTAAGGAACAATTTAAAAAGAAGCCGAAAATGGCAAAGGAGTGCCTGTAAAGAATGGTAGTTTTACCGGCACCATCAAGGCCCAAAATCAGAATTCGCATTTCGCGCTGGCCAAATAAAGAGCGAAAATAACTGAATAGCTGACCCATAATCCACCAAAAAAAGAGTGGAGAATAATGCACAAATACTAAACAGAATAAATAACATGAGAAGATTTTGCAAAGGAAAATGCCAATCAAACAAAAGATTGAGTTCGCATTTGCTAAAATTGCTCGACTGTGATTGGTCCAGAAATTAGCAAAGACTTTTCAGGATCCTTTTCCGATTTTTCAAAAAGCCAAATGTAGGTAAGGGACGGGATTGATCAATACCAAATAAGCACTGGTAAGAAAATGGGGTCTGACTAAAAAATAAAAAAAGAGAGAAAAAGAAGTTTGAAAACGAAAAATTTTTAAATATCGTTTGCAACGTGGATAATTCAAATTTCAAATTTATTCAATAAAGAAAGCATCCAAAGAAGGGAAAAAAGCCGCTTGGATATAAGGTCTGGTCAAATCTCCAACAATTTTTTAAGTTTGTTTCTGTAACATTGAATTGAAATAATAGAAGATAGGTCTATTTTTTTTTGAAAGTTCTTGTAAACTTTTTGTTGTTCTATTGATAAAAGAATGTTCGGTTTTTGAAGTTTTACACCGTGTGATAAGCCTCGGGGAATTTCTTCTTTGGGAGATATTGAAAAATCTATTGGGGTTAAGGTGGGTTTCATTCTTTAAAATTTTTAAAGCGGCTAGAAAATCTAAATATTTCCGCCTGGTTTCCAGTGTTGAAATATTGAGGTATTTTAAACGGTCGGAGTACGAAATTGGGGGGAGGTGACACTTCCAAAGAATTTTCCTGGTGAAGAATCTTTGAAATTTTTCAAGCCGATTTATATCTTTTTTTGCGTGGGGACTCCAATTTTCAGTCGAATACTCAAGAAGAGGCCTGATATAGCTTTTATAAATTGTAATCCAGGTTTTTGATGGTGCTGTGTCGAAGTGCAAAAAGTCCGAATGTGGGCGAAGTGCAAAAAGTCCGAATGTGGGCGAAGTGCAAAAAGTCCGAGTGTGGGCGAAGTGCAAAAAGTCCGAGTGTGGGCGAAGTGCAAAAAGTCCGGATGTGGGCGAAGTGCAAAAAGTCCGAATGAGTGATGATCAGAAGAGGCGGGTCATTTCAGTACCGAATAATGATTTTAATTAATTAAAATATAACTATTTAATCTATTAATTTGATTTAGGTTTATAAATTCGATTTATTATTTATTTTTTCCCAAACAAATCACATTTTAAGAGAGAAATAATATTCATAAGCACATTTTATAAATTTCGATCGATTGCACTTTTATTTCTTTCACAATTATATACTTATATTTGTCTAGAGTAATACATTCAAAATAAGCTTTTTCCCTCTTCTTTTAAGCTAGTAATTCATTTCTAATATCCAACCTATCATTTTATATCTGATTAATTTTATTTTTAAATTTTTAATTTAAAAATATTTAGAATGAAAAGTCTACGTTTGATATTTTTTATTAGCCTCTGCTTCATTGACTATACGTCAAATATAAAGTCAAAATTCGAGGACTTCCTTGAAAATCAAGAAGCAATGAAGCTGCTCCAAAATTACCGAGAAAAGCGAATCAAAACTATTAAAGAATTACATGATGAACTAACAAAAAAAGGGATGCAATTGGCATTAAGTAGTCTGAAACTATATCTTTGTAAAATTAAGAGTGCTAATTCTGATACATTAAACGAAAGCCCAAACATATTAGAAATGAGATTTGAAAAGTGTCTTTCTCGTGATCTGACACATACTGTTTATTTAATTGGAAATGGAAGCAATTGGCGAAAATACCGAATAATGAATGAAAAAAATGCAGATACATATATATCATGCTCAAAATGTTCTGTACTCCAAAAACAAGAAAAAAAAATTAAGCCAATGGTTGCAAGAGCAGTTATTCGTGGCGGTGAAAAGTTGGCTATCACCCAGGCAAAACATAATCCGAAATGCGAAGCTGAAACTATGGAAGTAATAAAAGCAGAACAAGTGGATAGAAAACAAAGAAAAGACATCTTTAAATGCAATAGCGACGTAAAGACTATTTGGAGACAAGGCCTTGAAAAGGTTAGGGAAGAAGATGCGCAAAAGAATGTCGATTCTTTGGCAGAAAATTCCTTGACTAACAACTACCCATCATGGATAGAAATAAGAAGGTCTTATAACAGAAGACGTCAGCAAGCACACGGATCAGAAGCAGCAGACCCATTTGATTTACCTCCAAGACTTCAATTAACAAAATTTGGGGCAATCAAACTAATTATGGGGAAAAAAATAGCTGGAAGTGAATGGCTTATTTATAAAAATAAAGAAATAGGTGTTATGATATTTGCCTCCGAAACTCAATTAGACGCAGCAAGAAATTGTCGGATAATGGTCGCTGATGCGACTTTTGAACTAACCCCTAAAGGCTTCAGGCAGATTTGGCTCATACACGGCTTGGTATATTAAGTTAAATGATTCTTTAGCTTTTTTATTCAGTATAAAACAAATGACGGTGCAGAATGGGTTGTCCTCGCATTTTCATTAATGAGATTTAAAGACCAATTTTCATATGAAACTGTTTTAAATGAGCTTCATCGGCAATGGGGAAGTGAAACAGTTGAACTAATTGAGAGAATTCATATCGATTACGAGCGGGCAGAAATTAATGCATTTAATAAAATATTTGGAGAAAAAAAAGTATTGGTTGCCTTGTTCATTTCATTCGTGCAACGTTGCGACATATTCAAACCGTACTGCCGCAGTTATGGAAAGAATATATTCAACAAAAAAAAGAAAGTGGTCCTCTTTGGAAGCACATTCGAAAACTGTTGGCATTGCCTACAATACACAAAAACAATGTAATTAGTATATGGCCATATTTAAAGGCATTTGAAGTTGAAGGAAATATAAATGAAAATCTTAAAGAATTTCACCAGTACTATGAACGAGAATGGATAGGAAAGCTTGAAAGTGGTAATTTGTGGAATTTTCATAATTTGGCCCGAACAAGAAATACAAACCCTGCGGAAGCATGGCATTCAGCCATAAAAGGTTTTTGAACTCTTATGATGCACAGAAAAATCTGTTTAAGAGATCGAAACAGTGTCCGCCATGCTTCTCTTGGTGTTTTCTTACATTTTTTTCAAACAGTGATGTCGGAAGTAGACGAAAGAATTGTCAAATTAAAAACTGAAAAAATAAAACCAAGACCCAGAGCCAAAGTATATGAGGCATTAGATAAAAATTTGTTAAAAACATTAACAGAATATGAAGTAAGTAATTTCAACCTTAGGATTTGTAATTTTAACAAAATTTAAAGACCGTTTTGCCACAAATACAAAATGAAGATGATTTTACTCAAACAACTGACCATTTTTTAAATAGAATTTCTTTTCTCCTTTTACAAATGAATGATTCAGGAACTAAAAGCCAAAAAGATGCACGATTGGACGAGGTGCATAAGTTTATAATAAATTAGATAAAATAAGAATTTAGAAAAAAAGGAAAATGAAAAATGATTCTGAAGTGGTTGAAGACGTATCGGCAATAAAATCAAAAAGACATCATCAAAAGAACAAGTAAAAACAAATGAAATTGAAATTGAAAGAGAAGATGAAATTATAATCGAAAAGGAAGATGTTCTTATAATTGAAGAAGAAAAAATTTCTTTTGAAGGGGATGATATTATAATCACAAATCAAGAGAAAGTAGTTGAAACAACTAAAGTGTCAAATAAACAATTTAACCAATTAAATCTATTGTTTAATCCACCATCAATTTGTGAAATGTATAATTTCGCAGAGGAATGGGATTATCTATGGGAAGAGCCAGAAAAGGAATATGCAAATCAATTCGAATTTCAAACCAGTAATTTTGGACCAGGCCAGGTTATGCCAATAACCGGCGATGGCAATTGCGGTTTTAGAAGTTTAAGTTGGGCTCTAACAGGATCAGAGGCCAATCATGACGAAATTCGGCGGGATATTATGGAATATATAGAAGTTACATTTAAGCAATATAAGAAACAAAAGGAAGGAAACGATTGGTGGCGTAAGTTTTAATTTGTTTATAATGGCGGACTTATAGCTATTTTAGAAATGTTTTTTTTACACGAAGAAGATGCAATCAAACATACATCAACCAAAAAACTCCCAGCAAAAAACGCTTCTGAGTTTGAAAAATGGATGAGTGCCGTTGACTTATTTGTCGCAGCAAAATTATATCGTATAAATATTGTAATGTGTAGACAGGATAGAGAGGAATACTTCTGGCAGATTTTTACTCCCAATATGGATCATTCCGTAAAATACTAACATTAATTTTTATAAAATTAAAAAATTGTTCTCTATTGTATATTAAGATGGTCGCTGATCAAGACCGTGAAACTCCAACCATTTTTATTTTAAACTCTACAAATCACTTTGAAGTGATACTTGAACCAACTCGACTTTGAAAGCTAATTACAAAATCTTATATCGATTACACATTCATTTTTTCTCTCTTTCTGTATTGCGCGATTGAACAGCCCATCCAATTCTCCGGTGCTTCGCACCAATCGTTTGATATTTCCGTTTGCATATAAAAGTGTTTTAACGTTAACATTTTTATTATTAATGATATTATTAATAGAAATAGCGGTATATTTATAGTTAAAGTTTTTTGTGCTTACCTAGGTATTTATTATTATTTTTTTTAAATTCAAACCAAAGAAACAAAAATGCGTTAAGCCGGAACGCCCGGAAATGCGTTCAATTTTATGGAAAATAGTTTCCAACTGCCAGTCATCTTTGCGAATGAACAAATCCATTGATGGCAAAGATAAACAAATTGGAAACAGTAGGTCAACTAAATGTTCAAATGTTCTTTTTATTAAAATAATTTTTGAACGTAAATGTTTACTCGATTTGTCCAATTCCGCTGTGTTTTTGTTGTCGTTTCGATTTTTTTCGAGAAGTTCCATCAAAAGCATTGTCCCGCCTGCTCCTCCGCCAAGGCCCGCTGATCCTGATGCCAGAATTTTTAATTTGCCGTGGGATGCCGCACGGCCGATTGTTGATAATGCAGTTCTGTATGATGCTGCAGTTCGAACCGATGCAACACTTGCTGATCTTGTTAGTGTTCTTGGCAGAACCCAACGAAATAGGCGCAATAACACTTGCACCCATTGATAATGACCAAATACACATGGTATTATCAATAGAATGATTAAAATAAAAAATTTCATTTCTTAATAATTAAAAGATAGGTCTTAAAATAAAAAACAGAACTTTATAAAGGCACAGCCAGCGTGCCGGCTGGCAACATTTTGACTGGTATTTTAACTCAAAGAAAATGAAAGCTTTAGCTGATGTCTATGCAACGAATATCGGCTTTTTCCCCGGCGGCATTTTCTTCATCGGTTTTTGTCCCTGCCTTTCTCGTCGGCTTTTCCCCGGCGGCATTTTCTTCATCGGTTTTTGTCCCTGCCTTTCTCGTCGGCTTTTCCCCGGCGGCATTTTCTTCATCGGTTTTTTGTCCTTGCCTTTCTCGTCGGCTTTTCCCCGGCGGCATTTTCTTCATCGGTTTTTTGTCCTTGCCTTTCTCGTCGGCTTTTCCCCGGCGGCATTTTCTTCATCGGTTTTTTGTCCTTGCCTTTCTCGTCGGCTTTTCCCCGGCGGCATTTTTTTTATCGGTTTTTTGTCCTTGCCTTTCTCGTCGGCTTTTCCCCGGCGGCATTTTCTTCATCGGTTTTTTTCTCCCCTCAACAAATCGACTGATACATTTTATGATTTTACAGCATGTATTGCAATTATATTTTGCTGCTTTTCATATTAAGTGTTGCAATTGCTGATCAACCGATCAACCTTGAATCCGACCCATTGTGCACGGGTCTAAGCCGAATTAATACGACATTGTTAGGTGCAATGAAAAATGTATATGTAAATAATAAAGTCATTTAGTTAGTGGTCTTTTCCCGGTTCGACTCGCGCACCGGGAATTCCAACTTTTGATTCGGCAACATGACTTCAATCCTACAGCAATTTTAACAAAAATAAGACGTTTGACAAAAAAAAATGTTGATGAGATTTGCTATATAGGTGTTTTATTATTTAAAATTAAATAACATTTCTGCCATGTAGACATGGACCGTAAACTTCAAGGAATCCGTGAGCAGGACTGCGATTTGACTCAACTTTTCATTATGAATACAAGATGCGGCTCACGGAGCGATTGTTTCATTGGGTTGGAGTACTGTTAAACCTATTGTATTTAGTGAGCTTAAATAAATTTATTTGTTAGAACTATGATTATGAATATTATTTCTCTCTTAAAATGTGATTTGTTTGGGAAAAAATAAATAATAAATCGAATTTATAAACCTAAATCAAATTAATAGATTAAATAGTTATATTTTAATTAATTAAAATCATTATTCGGTACTGAAATGACCCGCCTCTTCTGATCATCACTCATTCGGACTTTTTGCACTTCGCCCACATCCGGACTTTTTGCACTTCGCCCACATTCGGACTTTTTGCACTTCGCCCACATTCGGACTTTTTGCACTTCGCCACATTCGGACTTTTTGCACTTCGACTCACCACGGTTTTTGATGACTTGGATTTGATTTTTTGGAATAAAATTCTGCTTCTGAAATAGGCTTTCTGTAAAATCGTTGAAATATGTGATTTGAAACTCAATTTATTGTCAATGAGAACGCCTAAGTCTCGAATCTGAGCAGTTTCTCTAATATCCATGTCATTAAGTTGGTAGGGATTTTTTGAATTGCCCTTACCAAGATAAATGGTGGCTGATTTTTCAAGAGAGAATCGATGTCCCCAGGTTTGCGCCCATTGCTGGGCGTTTTGGAGGGATTCAGTAAGTTTTTGCCGTTGGTGGTCTTGGGAGTAGGTCAAATAAATTTTGGTATCGTCAGCGAAAAGTTTTATTGAAATTTCGTCTGGAATAGCTTGGGGTAAGTCGTTTATATATATCAAAAAGAGAATGGGCCCCAGGACAGAGCCTTGCGGGACCCCCGATTTAATAGGAAATTCTTGCGAAAATTTCTGATTAATGCGAACTTTGAAATTTCTATTTGCTAGAAAGTCTTTAAGCCATTTCAATAGATTGCCTCTGATTCCGATTTTTCAATTTTATGAATTAGAAGTTCATGGGGGAGTTTATCAAAGGCCCTAACTATGTCAAGATAGATACAATCGATTTTTTTGTTTTGGAGAATTGCATTATACCAATCTTCAAGGGTCGAAATTAGTTGGAGGGTGGTTGAACGATTTCTCAAAAACCCAAATTGATGTTCTGAAATGAGATTGTTCTGTAACAGAAAGTCAGTAATCCTTTTAGCTATTATCCTTTCAAAAATTCTGCAACATGAGCAAGTTATGGAGATGGGCCGGAAATTACTAATTACGTTTTTGTCACCGCTTTTAT
Organism: Heterodera filipjevi; assembly: GCA_039877585.1. Classification (NCBI taxonomy): domain Eukaryota; kingdom Metazoa; phylum Nematoda; class Chromadorea; order Rhabditida; family Heteroderidae; genus Heterodera; species Heterodera filipjevi. The sequence continues at coordinate 12,392 of JBDPZO010000635.1, read as the reverse complement.
GAAGCGGTAAAACGATGGAAGTTTTCCATACATCGGGAAGTTTTCCAGAATTTAAGGAAAGCTTGAATAAATCAGTTAAGGGTCTAGCGAGAACCAAATGAAATTTTCTTAAAAAGTTAAAGCTTATATTATCTGGAGATGTATTGTTTTTGTCAGGAAGGTGGGTCAAAATTTCTAATACATCAAGTACGTTAAAATTTAAATCAAAAAGCGATGGTTCAAATAGGGGGAGGTTTTGGGTACGTGGAATTGTTTTGGAAAGTTTCTGAAAAATATTTTGCAAAAAGTTCGGCTTTTATGGTGTCATCAGTTACTATTTGGGAATCTTGAACAATTGAGGGAACCTCCCATCTTTCAAAGTTTTTTCCGATATATTTAAAAATATTGAGGGGATTTTGGTCTAAAAATTTTTTTTCTTGTCTTTCGTCAAATTTCTTTATCTGAATTTTGATATGAAAGGAGATAGAATTATAAACCGTTTTAAATTTTTCAGGTTCTTTTTTAAGTTTCTTCCATAAGGATGCTTTCTCTTTTATGGATGCTTTTAGATGGGGAGGGTAATTAACTGACTTGGGTCTCTTGTCAAAGGAAATTTTTGGAGCAAAAAGATCTTGCCCCGAAAGTGAGTCTTTGATAAATCGATTGTATCTATCTTCTATTGAAAAGCATCTATCAATATTTTTTTCCAAGTTATGTGTGAGAAAGGCGTTTATAAGATTGATACTTTTTGGGTCAAATTTCCGATAACTAATTGTTTGGGGGTATCGTTTTACTTAATGACATGGATAGGGAGATATAAATTGAATCATGGTCTGAATTGATTAAACTGTCTCTAACTTGGGCTTCGACTGAAATTTGGTTACCATTAGTAAGACAAAGGTCTAATAATTCAGTGCCTCTAGTTGGGCTATCACAGTGTAAAGAGAGAGTATTTTTTACAAAAAAATCATGAAAATGTTGTCCGATTTTTGTAATTGGGGTTGGGGTTCTGTTGGTCCATGTAACATTTTTTCTGTTTAAGTTAAAGTCACCCAAAACTAGGGTTGGACCATTGATTTTTTGATCGAGATAGCAAAACAGTTTCTTGGTGTTTGATGGTTTTGAATTCGGGGGTCTGTAAACGGCTATAATTGAAAAACTTTTGAGATTTTTAAAACGGAGGATTACTATTTCGCAGCCGAAAATTGATTCGGTTACAGAGGCATAGACTATAAATTTTTTTTCTAGAATTATTGAAACACCTCCACATCGTTTACTCGCTCGAAACGAGGAAAAAATTTGGTAGTTTTTGGGTAATGCAGAATTTAAAATTTCATAATTCTGAGGGCTAAGCCAGGTTTCGGTTATAACGATTAAATTATTTTTTTCTGTGTTTAATACCGTTAAAAGAAGGTCAATTTTGTTTGAGATCGACCGAACATTTGATAAAAGAATGTTAAGTTTGGGTTCTGGGGTCAAAAATGTTTCATTGAAATTGCTATTTCGATTTTGGGTATTTATTGGAGATCTGACCGATGTTCTTAAAGTTTTTGTTGGTTGGTTTGCGGCTTTTTTCCTAGACAATAAAAAGGAATGAGATCGACACAAATTGTCAAATAAACGAAAAAATTGCTCAAAAAAATGGGTGTTTTGGGGGTTTGACTGTGAAAAATTACCATGAAGTAAATTTTTTTTTGGTGTTCAAACCCCTAACATGATCAAAGTGACGGACGAATGAGAAGACGGCCGAAGTTTGGGTCCGCTTTGATTCGTTCGCGGTTCTTCTTCCATCCCCCAAGAGCAATGTGTTGGTGAACGGAGGCCGGTAGCACGATTTTGACAGGTCGAGGCCACGCACGGTTGGGGTCCGGACGTCCCATGCGATAAACGGTGGTGGGAACCGCTTCAACTCCAAGATCGTCCAAAATGCCCGAAACCTTTTGTTGGTCCTGCTGAACACGCGCGGAGGGACGGTCGGCAACACTTTCAGGCAGTCCCAACATGACGACGGAGCGGCGTCGTTCTTTCTCATCGGCGCTGTTGTCGTGAGCCATGTTGTTGCGGTCCGCCAGGAGTTGTTTGCACGTTTTGAGTGCCACCGACAGGACGCCGAAGTGCGTCATGTTCTTCGGAGGCTCCTTCTTGTTCCAGTTTTGCGGTGATGATGGCGGTCAGAGCGTCGATTTGGTCGACCAAATGCGGGTCGGAAGACGGCGACACACGAGATGATTTGAGCGTGGGTGGTGTCGTAGTAGTTTCCATTGAGCGTTTCATGTCGACAAAAGAAAAAGCGTAGGAATATGCGTTTTTAACCTTATTTTGGACCACAAAGTGTCTAGTTGTTGAATTGTTGTTTTGTCCAGCTGTTGAAAAAAGAAAAGTAATTCAAATTTTTTTTTGCTTATGTCTTGTAAGTTTTGGTAGTTCTGTTGGTGCCACCCATGTTTGGGCGCCAATAACGTTTGGGCGCCCACGGTTGGGCGCCAGAATTTTTTGAAAATTTCACTTTATAAAAAACAATAACGCTAAAAATTTATAAAATTAATGCCGGTCTTTTAACCTAATAATGAAAAAACATTTGGAATACTAGTACTCCCGCAGAGGTAAAAAAGACGGTTCGTACTGGGCCAATTCGTACTGCCCCGATTCGTACTAATTTACCCGATTCGTACTGGGGTAATACTGTGCTTTGTCCCCCCCTTTTTTGAAATTTTTTTTTTAAAGCTTTATAAGTTATAAAATATGTCTTAAGGGGTTTTCGGGATCACTGATCACGAATATGACATCTATTCCGGCCAATTCCGAACCTCGGACCCTAAATTTCGAACAAATCGATTTAAAAAAAAAAAAATTGAATTTTTGACTTTTTGTTCGAATTTAGGGTCCGGGGTTCGGAATCGGCCGGAATAGATGTCATATTCGTGATCAGTGATCCCGAAAACCCCTTAAGACATGTTTTTATAACTTATAAAGCTTTAAAAAAAAATTTTCAAAAAAGGGGGGGGGGACAAAGCACAGTATTACCCGTACTGGTACCCCGATTCGTACTAATTTACCCGATTCGTACTGTAGCAAAAAATACGAAAAAAACACGAAATTTATTCGTGAAAACACTCAATTATATTATATTTGGTGTCTGCAAGGCTAATTAAATATGGTCTTCAACAAAAATCACTTTTCAATGAAAAACATGAATTGATCAAAGAAATAATAAGATAAAAATTTCTAAACCTCGACGAGAATGATCTCATGTTAAATTAATTTAATACCACAAGGTGCTAATTGCACTCTAACAATGGTGTAAAATAAATACAAAATTAGAAATGAGTCATAAATCACAGAATAAATGTCGTCAATACAAATACAATATATGTCAAATATAACCTCTTCTCTCAGCGGGGATTATGCAATTTATTGATCAATTATTCCTTTGGCACTCTCTCGGAATTTTTTGGGGTCATTTATTTCCATAATATTTTTTGGTAATAAATTCCATGTATTAATGACTAGGGCTGGTATTTTTAGGTATGAAAAATCGCGGAATAGGTACTTAGGTAAATAGGTAAAAAAAAATCTCAAAGTAGGTATTAAATAGTGGGCCACCCAGTTTCGGCGCCCACGTTTCGGCGCCCACGTTTCGGCGCTCACGTTTCGGCGCCCATGTTTCGGCGCCCACGTTTCGGCGCCGAACACGTTTCGGCGCCCACGTTTCGGCGCCAAGCCAAAAAAAGCAAAAACAAAATAAAGCTATCAAAAAATTTTTTTCGTTTTCAGGGGTCACTTTAGTCGGGCCATTTTAGTCGGGCTATTTTAGTCGGGCTATTTTAGTCGGGCCGTTTTAGTCGGAGGGGTCATTTCGTACAAAAAAGTCACGTAGACATTAAATTTTTTTTTGAAAACTCAACCCTAGTTTGGTAAAACCGAACCCCCTAGTTTTTTTTTAATGCTCAACTATATACTTTGTTGAAAAACCCCAGTTTTTTAAAAACTAACCCCCAAGCCTTTTGAAACATAAACCTAAATTTTTTTAAGCGTAACCATAACCTTGAAAACCTAGCCCTAATTTTTAAAAATTTCTTCTTTTTGCAAAAAAAATATTGGTCAATTTTAAGAAACCAGGGGGTTAGTTTTTCAAAGACCAGGGGTTAAGTTTTCAAAAAAGTTGGATAAGTTTTTTTTCTATTTTTGGCTTGGCGCCGAAACGTGGGCGCCGAAACGTGGGCGCCGAAACGTGAGCGCCGAAACGTGAGCGCCGAAACGTGTCCGGCGCCGAAACGTGGGCGCCGAAATGTGGGCGCCGAAACGTGAGCGCCGAAACAACATGGACCCTTAAATAGGTACAAAACTTCCAAAATAGGTAAATAAAATTTTTTTTTTATTAATGATTTTTGAGCACAAAAAATGGTCATTTTCCTTTGTTGGTGTTACAAATTAGATATTTTTCGAGATTTTCGGCGTAAAACTCATTCAAATGGAAGGGGAAAAGATTTAAAAAAAGTTCCAAAAAAATTGGCTTTTGAGGTTATTTTTTTAAGAAAAAGTTCCTGTTTTTAGGGGTATACTTTTTAAAAATTTTAAAAGCCCATATTATGGAGTCTATTTTTCATTTTTTATGGCATTTTCCTTATGAAATTATTCAAAATCCTGAAAAAAGGTACCAAAAATGCCGAAATAGGTATTAAATTAGGTAACTAGGTAATATGTAGAAAAATCCCGAAATAGGTAAAAATAGGTATTATAAAAGTGGGTGTAGAAGCTCCAAAGCTAAAAACTCCTTTTTCGCGCTTATCTAAGTGTGCAAAAATTTTAGGTATTTACCTAAAAATACCAGCCCTATTAATAACCCTATTAAAAAAGTTATTTTTTGTTTTTGTAAATATATCACTTGTTTTGTAATAAAAAGTGTTTTCGAGTAGCCCGTTTAGCAACAGTAAAAAATTTGGGTGGTTTAAGAGTTGTATAATTTTTTAAAATTTTAAGTGTTGTAGTCATGTCATTTATTTTGCGCCTAGTTTCCAATGTTTTAATTCCGAATTCTATTTTCAATTGATTTATAAAAATCATTTAATGTGGTTAAGATTTAATTAGCCTTGCAGACACCAAACATAATATAATTTGAGTGTTTTCACGAATAAATTTTGTGTTTTTTTTCGTTTTTTTTGGTACAGTACGAATCGGGTAAATTAGTACGAATCGGGGTACCAGTACGAATCGGGGCAGTACGAATTGGCCCAGTACGAATCGGGTGCCGTCCTCCCGCAGATTGTGGGTAACCTTTTTCAAAAAACAAATTTTTCCTTTTTTTAAATAATTAATTATGTGTATTCGGGGCGCTTCCGATCCGAGTGCCGAATAGGACAAAAACAGTCCAAGTGCCGAATATAAGAAAAAATGTCCGAGTGCCGACTAATGTCTTGAAAATTTCGTATTAAAAATTGAACAAGTATTTTTATTCGGCACTCGGACTCTTTTGGTTCTATTCGGCACTCGGACCGGTAGCCATTCAGGGTAAGAGAATCCGAATCTGACACCTGTTCTTCTTACCATTACGAACTCCAAATCAAATTTCGAGCAAAAGGTCAAACAATTTTTGTGCATATGAGTACATTTTGTTGCGAATTTGTTTTTGAATTTTTTTACTTTTGGTTCGAATATGGTTCGGAGTTCGCAATGAGACGAATTAGATGTCAGAATCCGATTCAAAAAACAGTTATTTTAAAATAACTTGTAATTTCTTTTCGGAAAAAGGCATACCGTTGAGAGATTCACAAGCAGGGCTGCACGAAAATCTCCAAAAAAAATTTCGGAAACGAAATTATATAAAAAAAACTCAGCGCCTACGTTTTGGCGCCCAAACGTGGGCGCCCAAACGTTGTTGGCGCCCAAACACGAGCGCCCAAACGTGGGCGCCCAAACAACACGGACCCGTTCTGTTGGTAATAGTGTGCTTTGTCCCCCCCCATTTTGGAAAAATTTTTTTAAAGTTTTAATGTTATAAAAACATGTTTAGGGGGGTTTCGGGATCGCTGATCACGAATATGACATATATTTCGGCCAATTCCGAACCCCGGACCCGAATTCGAACAAAAAGTCAATAATTCAAATTTTTTTGAACTCGATTTTTTTGTTCGAATTCGGGTCCGGAGTTCGGTGGCCGAAATATATGCCATATTTGTGATCAGCGATCCCGAAAACCCCCTAAAACCGGTCGGGGTCATCTTGGCGTGGGCCATCTTGGCGTGGTTTGATATAACTTTTCTCAAAAGCAACCAAACTAGACATGCTTAGTATCATTCGATAGGTCTAGTCAGGTTCTATAAGCTTGCAAATTTCAAAAAAATTGGTCAAGTTAAAAAAAGTATGTTCAAAAAACTGAAAAATCGACTTTACCTAAATTACCGAACTTTTTTGAACATAAGTTTTTTTTTAACTCGAACAATTTTTTTGAAATTTTGCAAGCTTATAGAACCTGATTTTATAACTTTTAAAACTTTAAAAAATTTTTTCGAAAAATGAGAGTAGTTACCCATGCCAAACCGTAGCAGATGATTAATTGGTCCCTAGGGAATAGGGGGGGGGGGAGAGGGTCCCAGGGGAGGGGGTCCCTTTGATCTCGCCGCCTATTACCGCACAAGCCTCATCCTATGTGGGGTCTCCGCTTGGGGGGGGGTACTATTGGAGGGGATGATTAATTACATGCGGTAAAGTTTTCGCGCATATTACAGTATGTGGGGGGGGGTAAAATTTTTAAAAGATTCAATTCAAATGAGCGTTGTTTGCGAAGGGGGTGGGGCTTTTTGGGATGTATAAACGGCGCGGTGGATGGGTGAATAGGCTGCGGAGCTGGAAGGAATGAGGGGGGGAGGGGGGTAAAGAAGAGAAATGATGAGAGAATGTAGGAAGAGAGAAAAAGAGAAGAAGGAAAGAGTAAAGCGCATGTGCGCAGAAGGTGGTCAGAGCTGTGAATTGGGTGAAAAGTGCTGGAGGGTCCAACAAAACACCAGGCCAAATAGAAGATAAGATCAACAAATTGATATTAAAAATGTGTGAAAGGACAAAAGAAGTTGAAGTCAGGTGGGTTGTACGATTGGGACGGGGGGATAGGATGCTCGGTAAGCCATCACTGGTCATTTCTATCATCATCTGCCCCAAAAAAAAAAAATGGAATGGGTCCCCTTTGAATGTGCTTCATGCCCCAATGGATTGTTGTGCTATCGACCACGGGTTTACTCGAAACCCGTGTTGTGCGTGCACAATTCAATCGGAAATTTCACGCAGTTTTTGCGTGACGGCGTGCAAACAACAACAGCACTGCCTATTGATGTGACAACACCGACTTGTCCGTCGGATTTTCCAACAACGACTTTTCCGCCAACGACTTGTCCAATGTTGGCTTCATTTATGAGCGTCTCCATTGTTCTCATCTTCGCACTCTTCATCGTGCAGGTAGTTTTTTATTTCGGTTTTTCTTTCATATTCATAAGTGGTACGACGTGCTCGTAGCGAATAACGAAAGTGTAATGCTAAAAAATATACTTAATAAATCATAAATACTTCTCAGATTCTCGATTGGTTTATTCCGCACACTGCCCGCCGAGTTTGTCAGGAAACATTGGAATTCGCACAAGAATGCCAAATGCCATGCGATAAACTTTTCAAATGGATGAAAATTCTTGATAAAATTTGTAAAAAAAACGAACAATAAAAATAATTTTGAAATTAATCTGTCCTTTTTCAGTGGTCAATAAATTCTGTTACTTTCCAAATGGGCGGGAACTATTTCTTAAGTAGGTGTATATAAACGAAAAAATCTGTTACCCATTTCATTCTAAAAAATATTTCTAAAATCATTTCCACAAAATGGCTATAAATTATTCCGACAAAAAAGGTCTTATGAGTCAAATTATCGGCGATGCGGATATTACCGTCTCAACGAGTGGGATTACCATTAGTGGACCGCGCCTATGCACGCCCCGTTTTATCCCATTTGACGATAGTGGCAGATGTCGTGCCTGCAAAGGTACGGAGGTTGAGATCGACACGCTCATCACAAAAGAGGGAGTCTCCATTTGGTGCACCCGCTTTGAAAAAACCCAGTTCGTACCATTCGACGTCGTTTACGATTTGCCTGGCCACTGTTTTTTCCGAATTAAAAACAAAGCACGCGTATTTAACATTCCCTACGGTGACACGCCCGTAGTTTTTACGAGTCAAGGTACACAGTCGGATGTTCAACCAAAAATAAATTTAACTGGTGCAGGACACAATGGAGCTCAACCCGAGGAGAACACACAAGACTTGAAACGAAAGGCCAAAGTTGCGCTTGATTTGGTTGAGGCAGGGCTAATGGCTGACGGACTATATGAGGGGGCACGCTGGAAAAAAAGCAAAAACGGCCATTAAAGTGCTCGGCAATCTTTTGTTGGCTGAGTCGCTAGGAGAAAAGAAGAAGGAACCCATCAAAGAGGCTCAAATTGAAGAACCAAAACAACAAAAACCTGAAATTTATTCACCGCCGCGATTTCATATTTCTCCATCGCCTCCAGTTCAAGAACCAGCCGAAGAAACCATTGGTGACATTGACAAGACGAATTTTTCCATAATTTACAAGCTTCCACCACCAATTTGTAGATTATTGCATAAGTATTTAAGTAATAATCAATCCAAATATATTCTACTTTTTAAAAATGTATAATTCATTCACTAATAAAGATATTTGTTTTAAATTGCCATGTGGAATCATTATTTCTGGGCCATCCTCATCCGGAAAAACTCAATTTCTACTAAGATTTATTGCTGAATCGAATGAATTAGTTGCGCCAAAACCCGTTTCCATTATTTATTGTTTTGGCGAAATGAATTCTGCGGTGCCCGCCCTCCAAAGGGCGGGAGTAGATGTTTATGCAGTCAAAAATTTCTCAAAATTTTCGAAAATTAACCATTTCTTCGTAAAAATCTTCTAGTTAATCATCCCAAAATTTTGAAAATTTGTCCCTGCGGTGCCTATCGTCACCGCCGTACCCCCAACAGGGATGTCCGTTTACCTGGAAAACCGGGCATTTGCGCGGTTTTTGCCTTATTTTGCCGGGTTTCTTATTTTCAATCATTCTATTGCATTTCGATGAATCATTACGCCAAATTTTTACGCCCAAATCCGTTAGCAAATTTCCAAAAATTTTCACCGGTGGCGCCTATCGGCACCACCGGCCCCCTTTTACTGTTTTTTTTTTTCGCTTTTTGAATAAAATTTTCTAAAATGATGTTTTTTAATGCAAGTCTTTTCTGTTCTGAAGAACATCAAAACGGACGAGAAGAATAGAATGGATTTTTGAGGATTTGGGAGCTTATTTTTCAGAATAGTTACAAAAGTGGCAAATAGTGGTAATTTTAAAAATAGTGGCAAAATTCTCAAATAAAATTTTTAAAATTTCCGAATTCCGATTTCAGACGTTTTTTGGGGTCGGAATTCCGATTTCCGATTTCCGAAATTTTTTGAGGGCTCGGAATTCCGATTTCCGATTTCCGAAATTTTTTGGAGCCTCGGAATTCCGATTTCCGAAATTTTTTTTGGGCCTCGTTTGACATCCCTGATATGCATGCTTCCTCGGATCCCGCACTACGCCTTCGTACAAATATATTTAAAGATGAACAAGATGACGAAGGGGGTCTTGTTGTGTTCATTCCCAAAAGTGGATGACCATAATCAACAAAAACAATCAACAAAAATCGGTCAATTAATTCGAGACAACTCCGATTGGTTATGTTCACTTTCGCGCACCAAATCGGCGCGAAAATGTAAGAAGCTCATTCGAAAAGCGCGCACTGAACAACTGTTGGCATTGGTGGAAATTTGTTTAAACCTTGTCGCCTCACGTTTTCTATTGACAACCCGACAGAAACGACGTCTTTTACCCCATGTAGATTTTGTCCGACGAATGAGCCGAGCGAGAAGTGAACGGGGCGCGAGACGTGTAATTGTTCAGAAAGGATCAGGATTTCGTGGATTATTTGCCGCACTTTTAACCCCCGTTTTGTTAGAATTAGCAAAATCTGTTGTAACCAAAATCACATAAATGCCCCAAAATATTGTTTACAGAACATTCATTTGTAAAATGGCGAATAAATTTTTACTTGTGCCTCAAGAAATTTATCGTGGTCTTACCTCTGCAACGGCGACAGGTGACATTAATTTGGATGCCATAAGGCATGATTTGGAACGAGCCAAGGACGAACGAACCAATCCATCCACAAAAAATGTTCACTACAATCAGCAGCTCAGGCGCTATTTGCACATGCTAAAGGAACACGCAGACAGACCAACAAAGGTTGAATTGACAAAAGGTTTTAGTGTGATGCTTAAACGTGACGGAGGTGATGACGAAGGAGAAGTAGTGGACACTCAGCAACACCCCCCCTCCTCCTCCTCCCCCATCTGGGCGACGACCTCGTCGTCCGTCTAGTTCATCGGGACCTCCTCCTCTTCCTCCTTCCCCATACGGACGACGCCCGCGTCCGCCTCGCCCTCCTCCTTCTTCTGGTCCTCCTCCCCCACCCCCACCTCCTCCACCCCCGTATGGGCGACGCCCTCGCTGCCCAACACGTCCTTATTAAAAATAGGATTTTTGTTTTGGTCAAAAATTATTAAATATAAGAAAATATTTTTAGCATAGCACAGTTTGCATTTTTGTAGTTCGTAAATATTAATTGGTTTTCCGCTATAATAGACTAAGTATTGAATTATGATTATTGTTCAAGAGTTTTTCCCAATCATATGTAAAAAGCTTTTTCCAATATTATTATTATCGGTCATATTTTTCCATAAGAGATTATGCTGATTGTTTTTAAACGAAACCCTGCAGGAAAAATAAAAAACGACTTTTATTGAAAGCGTCAGGTGAAACAAGAAGTTATACCCAACAAATATGGTACTTTTTGAAAAGAATACTGAAGTTTTCTATCAGCCTTTGGTAGGTCGTGCTGAAATTCTAGAAAAATACGCCATAATTTTAATTAAAAAATAAGATTTTTTTTTGGTCAAAAATTATTAAATATAAGAAAATATTTTTAGCATAGCACAGTTTGCATTTTTGTAGTTCGTAAATATTAATTGGTTTTCCGCTATAATAGACTAAGTATTGAATTATGATTATTGTTCAAGAGTTTTTCCCAATCATATGTAAAAAGCTTTTTCCAATATTATTATTATCGGCCTATTTTTCCATAAGAGATTATGCTGATTGTTTTTAAACGAAACCCTGCAGGAAAAATAAAAAAACGACTTTTATTGAAAGCGTCAGGTGAAACAAGAAGTTATACCCAACAAATATGGTACTTTTTGAAAAGAATACTGTAGGTCGTGCTGAAATTCTAAAAAATACGCCATAATTTTAATTAAAAAATAGGATTTTTGTTTTGGTCAAAAATTATTAAATATAAGAAAATAGAATCACTTATTTTACTTGAAAAATGGGCAGGGCTTAACGGGCTCGATATTTCGGCTGAAAAATGTTCAGCGTTTTACATTGGAAAAAATAATCATAAACTAAGTTATTCCTTATTGGGAAAAATTATCCCGGAAAAAAAGTCCGTCAAAGATCTTGGAATTTTGATTGATCTAAGACTTTCATTTACGAAACACATTGAAAAAATAATACAAAAATCTTACTTTGTTATATTGCAGGTTTTTAGAGCACTGCGAACTAGGGATTTAAGAATCCTTATTCTGGCATATAAAAGCTATATACGGCCGCATTTAGAGTATGCTAGTGAAATATGGAACCCACAGAAGAAAGATCTTATATATAGGATTGAAAGAATCCAAAAGTATTTTACAAGGATTGCCTTTAAAAGATGTGGATTAGTCCCAAAATCTTATGAACAAAGATTAGAAATATGTGGACTTAAAAAGTTAGAAATAAGGAGAACTGCTACAGATTTAGTCATGGTCCAAAAAATTCTCAGAGGATACACACACCTTAAGCAACTGAATTATTTCACAATAACAAACCGAAATAATAGAAAAGCTCTTTTGCTTCGGCAAAAGAAATATAGCTCTAAAACAAAGAATAACATCTATGCCAAGACCTATGAACATAAAACGACCTATTGTTGGGGGTCCCCGTCGCCAACTCAAAGTTAGGCGTGCGCGAAAAGAAAATGAAGATACATTGGAAGACGCAAATGCGCTTCCATCGAGATCAAATAAACAACCGCCCACCCAAACGGAAATCATTGATTTAATTTACAAAAATGCCCAATCGTTGGGTGTCTGAGGGAGGGCAAATCTTGAGAGCAGATGGGCGACCATTTAGAACAAGCAGTATTGAGGATATTGTAGATCATATGTTGAACAAGGACAAGCGTAACCCAAACAAAGAACCTACTGCATTCAAAGAATTTGTCGAAAGGGCAAA
>JBDPZO010000634.1:0-11862 GCA_039877585.1 Heterodera filipjevi | reverse complement strand
GCTAGGCTTTGAAATGAGACACAATACAATTTTGAAAAAGGATGGGCCCGTTGGTGCCGATAGGCAGCACAAGAAAATTCTGAAAAATTAGTAATAAATTAATTGCTTAAAAAACTGTAAAAAAAGCGCTGCCGTACGATTCGTCCGCCCAGATATTTAATTTTTTTAACATTCGACCTAGCTAAAAATATAAGGCCATAAATTTACTTTTATTTAAATGTCAATTAAATAAATTAGTTTTCCGTACTGAAACGGCCCTTCATCCGAAATCCCCCACTTGCACTATTCGTACTTCGTCCTAGCACCGGTAACTACAAATGAGTTATTTATTTTTTATCAATATTTATATGTTTTGGCAAACGTGGATTTTTTTGTAAATAAACTTAATATTTGGCATTTTGTATAAGAAATTCAAAAATAAAAATTAGAGGGCAAATAGGGGCAACCCTGAAAATAGGGAAAAAATAGGGACAAGGACCCTCAAAAGAGGATCAATTGCCCTAAAATAGGGGTAAAAAAGCCACCCTGAGTATTTTCTCAGCAAGTGATAAACACATCCGATTACCTTTTTCTAACAACATCCTTTCTTCTGCGTTGGCTCTTCAATTTCCAAAACGAATGGGATTCCATTGAATTTAAATGCAAATTTTCTTTGGCATTCTTTAAATTCTTTTAATGCCCTTTCCTTTGTGTTGGCATTGCCTTTTTAATAGATAAGGCCCAGGCTGCCACCTGCAAAAAGTTTCCACAAAACAACTATTCACGCATCGCGAAAGGACCGTGCTGGTGCATTTCCTAAAAAACCGCCACCCATGCGGCGTTTCCTAAATCCATCATTTTTGATGAATTTTTGATTCAACTTTTCTCAGACTCAACCAATTTAAGAAATTTTGGTATCATCCGATAGCTCTTACTTGTTTTTGATTTATTCAAAAATTCAGCAAAAATGCGGATTTAGGAAACGCGCATAAGTGGCGGTTTTTAGGAATGCACTAGCACCGCGAAGAATTTGAGAAAAAAAAACGGTTTAATACGTGTACCGACATTTCGCCACCCCGACCTTTCACCACCTAAGCATAAATAGAACGTCTCGCCACCAGTTTTGCCACCTCTAAGAAAAGCCACCCATTTTCTTCAAAAAACTTATGTGTTATCACTACTCCATTTAATGCTAAAATTTAAATTTTGGTTTAATTGGCGAAACGTCCGTATTTGGCTTGGGTGGCGAAATGTCGTGTGGCGCAACGTCCTATTTGTGCTTAGGTGGCGAAACGTCGGATTTTGGCTTAGGTGGCGAAATGTCGGGGTGGCGAAATGTTGTGTAGCCGTTTAATAGCAAAATTGCAAACTGTTTTCCATCGCTAGTAATTACCAAACCTTAATGCAGTTTCTTTGTTTATCAAACTATGGGCGGGTAATTTTATAATGTTGGTAAATGTTGTTCTGACAATCTTGAATCGTATATTTGTTAATGAATCAAATGCTTTAATAATTTCCTCCATTGCTTTAGCAAGTGTTATGCTGTTGTCCTTGTTTTTGCCAAATTCTGGCACAATAGCAATACGCTGTAGAGATTCATGTTCATTGACGAATTCTGAACTCAAAAATATTGAGGGTTCATAAAAACTGCCATCGTTGGCGTTAAATGCGCCATTTTAGATTTTCCGGAAAATTTTTTAAGCCGCTAATGCCTTTTTGCTCATCATCTTACTGTATGCAATTAAATTGCGAAATCAAAAATATAAAATAAAATTTTTTTTTTATGAATTTAATAAATTTTTTTATTTTTGTATTTATTAAAAGCTTCTTTTTTCTATACCGCTAATGCATTTGTGAAGGTAATCGCAATAATTAAACAGGCGTACAACAATCATATAATATAATCTCCAAGTCCCTAGAAAATTCTTCGGGGTATTTTGCTGTCATCTATTTGGGCAATTTTTTTCCACAATTTTCATTTCTACTTAACTTTTTTCCGTCTATAAACTCCTTATTTCCACACATGAACGCATGCACTTTTTTGACTTCCTAAATATGTATTTTTTTTTGCAATTCAAATAAAATTGAATTAATTCTGCTGCTGCTGCTGGTGCTGGTTGTGCACGTCGCCTACGCGGTCGTCTGATCAGTGCTTCTTTTGGTGGCGGTGGTGGTGTCGGAGTACGGGGCGGAACTGCTGCTGCTGCTCGAGCGCGTCGCCTACGCGGTCATCTGATCAGTGCTTCTTCTTCTGGCCGCGGTGGTTCAACAACTAAGAATTATTATATAAAAATATTAATAAAAAATATATTCAAATGCCCCCGAGGAATTGCATGTCATCCTCATCAGCCTCGGGTGGGTTGTGAGCCCTAACCAAATCTAACCACCGTTCGGTTGTTAGATAATCTTCAACTTTTTTACGGCGGCGACAGGCAGGGCATTTTGGTCCGTATAAAATAGACCGCTATACACCCAATATGAAATTCCGACGGGCATCGACAGTCCAGTCGAACTACCTGACGGGATTCGTCAGGTATTCCGACGGCTATAGTGCATGGCCACAGAAACATGTCTCATTATCCATTAAAATATAAAGGAGAGGAAGGAGGGCAATTTTTTTAAAAAAAAAGTCTGAAAAAATTTTTGTCTTTGTTAAGAAACTTCCGATACACAATAAAAATTTTAGTTGAAAAATAAAATAAAACCTTACAAAATAGGGGTAAACAAACAATGAGAATTGGTTTGGTAGGTCGGTCATCCGCCCGATGGACGCCACTCTGTTTATGAATGGGTCATTTGTCCTACCGTCCCCCCCCCTAATACCCACTGCTGTGTATAATAATGCGCAGATAATATGCCCGCCCTCCCTCTAAAAATCGTCCTCAACATTAGGCCCCCCATCGCCTCTCACTCCAACGTTTGGCATAGGCGGTGACTTTTAACTCAATTCCCAACGGCGCAATCCTTCAATCTCCATTCCGCGGCATATGGGATGCACCAAACGTATCATTTATTCAGACCGACAATCTCCTTAATCAATCCCCCCCCCCCGCTTCCTTTCCTCTAATCAAAATGAATGCCAAATGGCTTGCATTGCATTAATAAATAATTATTATTCATATAAAATCTTTTAATTTATCCCTCCATCAAATCTCTCATAAATCTCTTTACTTACAATTTCAAATCTTATGTCAATAATTAATTGGTTTCTTATTTTTTTTTTAAATTTTTTTTTAAAATATATTTTTTTTATTTAAATTTTTTATTTATTTCTTATATTTTTATTTATTCCAATTTTTTTGATTTTGACATCCTGGTGTCGGTCCCCCTTCCTAACTTTCTATAGGTGTCGGACCCCTCCCTAATTTTCTATAGGTTTCGGCCCGTGCGGTAAAAACCGCGAGGCGGCAAACATCAAGGGCCGAAGGCCCCTACCCCCTATAGGTGTCGACCCGCGCGGTTAAAAAGGTGTGAAATTAGTAATTAATCATTTTTACACCTTGCAATAAAATATGTATACTAACTACTTCCATTTTTGTGATTACCATCAGCCCAACGCATATATTAAAAATTAACATAAATATAAACTGACTTTTTACAAACATTTGTTTCTTCAATAAATACAAGAATTTAAAAAATTTTTATTTTAAAAACTTTTTTTATTTTTAAGAAAATTTTCTTTTCACCTATAAGACTTAGCAACTGCGGGAGGCCCTAAGTTGGACTGTCAACGAAAAGTTTTCCAGCGGACCGGAAGCGAAATTTTCAAAAACTAGGCCGGTCTGCTTCTGAACTTTTCAGCACCAGAATGGTGAATTTGAGCCCCAGGTGAATTGCCGGGCTGAGGATGAACTGATCGGAATAGTAGGTCAGAGGCGCAATGAAGTGTATAGAGTTCTAATTTTCTATAAAAAAAATTCGAAAAATTTCCAAAAATTTAGAGCTAGGGGGGGGGGGGGGTTACAGGTTTTTGGTTTTTGGCCTATATGAATTTTACGATTTTTTTAAAAATATATGGAGACCACTTTCAAGCAGCCCATTTTTGGTGCTTTATCGCTTAAAAATAATTTTGGGAAAATTTATTTTTTCAATAAAATTTTAGGGTAGGCGGGACAATTCAGTCCCGGGGCTGTAACTGTCCAGGGGGTGCCTGTAGTGAAAAGTTTTTTAGCCATATTTGTAGAGCATTTCACGGGCTATCAAATGGTGTTTATTATTAAAGTTTCGGGAATTTTCGAGCAAGGCCCCCTAAGAAATTTTCACCTATTTTCAAATTGGTCAAAAAAATTCAAAAAATCTTTTATACACATGCATAAAGTTCTGAAGAAAAAAAATAAAACAAGCAGCAAATCACAAAGAAAAGATTAATCCCAATGATATTCTGGATATGCACAAGAAACCAAGCATGTTCATAGAGATAGGAAATCCACGATTAACGTTATTCCGTGTCATAAATAGGCTTCTTTAATTTTGAGTCATAAGACTGCTGCGAACCGAGTAATTCTGGATGAGAATATGGCTGTGAATCATGTAATTCTGAGTGATAAGACGGCTGGGAACCCGATAATTCCTGGTCCTGAGACTGTTCCGAATCCGATGCTCTGAGTCACTAGACTGCTGCGAACCGCGTAATTCCTGAGTGAATAAAATGGATGCAATTCCAGTAATTCTGCGTCATAAAACGGCACAGGCGATTCCCAATTACTGCTGCTGCTTTTCTTTGTAACTTGGTTTTGACTGCTACTGCTACTTGGCACTGGAACTACCACTGATATGGGAAAGTCCACATCTGTCATACACTAAGCCAACCTCTTTTTACTGGAGGCAAATTCTTAAAAAACAAAAAAAAAAGTGTTTAGAAAAGTAAATTAAAAGTTTTAATTTTTTTCCGCTCCTATTATTTATAAATAAACAGCCTTGTAGACTTGGAGCAAATAAATTTTTGAAAAAAATATGTTTTTAGGTATTTAAATAAGAGCAGGTACACAGCGGGTACTTATGCCTGCCGCCGGCACATAAGTTTGTTGACATAGTGGTCAAAAAATTAGAAAAATTATTCTGGGAAGTACAGGCAGTATTTTCGGGTGGCATTTCCAAAGCCCAAAATAAGGGCGCCGAGGTCAGAAATAGAGGCATTTTTCAAATAGACGCAAAAAATGGCATATGTTTTTTTGCCTTAAACTTATTGAAAAGCACATGAATTTCAATCACATATTTATTTTTACTCCTTTTTACAAGTTTAAATTTTGCTCTATTTTTTGCCATAATCTTAAAATAAGCTAAAATTTATGCTACGTTAGGCCGGCAGTGCCGATAGGCGCCGCCGGGAAATTTGTGATAAAGTGAATGAAATTTCAAGAGAAATAGGGGTCAAAAGGCTACAAAAAGTTAAGAAATAAACTTAATATTTGGCATTTTGTATTAGAAATTCAAAAAGTAAAAATTAGAGGCAAATAGGGGCAACCCTGAAAATAGGGAAAAATAGGGACAAGATTCTTAAAAGATGGGCAAATGCCCTAAAATAGGGGTAAAAAAGCCACCCTGAGTATTTTCGCAGCAAGCGATAAACACATCCGATTACCTTTTTCTAACAACATCATTTCTTCTTGCGTTGGCTCTTCAATTTCCAAAACGAATGGGATTCCATTGGAATTTAAATGCAAATTTTCTTTGGCATTCTTTAAATTCTTTAATGCCCTTTCCTTTGTGTTGGCATTGCCCTTTTTAATAAGAAATGCCCAGGCTGCCACCTGCAAAAAGTTTCCACAAAACACTATTCACGCATCGCGAAAGACCGTGCTGGTGCATTTCCTAAAAAAACCGCCACCCATGCGGCGTTTCCTAAATCCATCATTTTTGATGAATTTTTGATTCAACTTTTCTCAGCTCAACCAATTTAAGAAATTTTGGTATCATCCGATAGCTCTTACTTGTTTTTGATTTATTCAAAAATTCAGCAAAAATGCGGATTTAGGAAACGCGCATAAGTGGCGGTTTTTAGGAAATGCACTAGCACCGCGAAGAATTTGAGAAAAAAAAACGCGTTTAGTACGTGTACCGACATTTCGCCACCCCCGACATTTCGCCACCTAAGCATAAATAGAACGTCTCGCCACCAGTTTTGCCACCTCTAAGAAAAGCCACCCATTTTCTTCAAAAAACTTATGTGTTATCACTACTCCATTTAATGCTAAAATTTAAATTTTGGCTTAATTGGCGAAACGTCCGTATTTGGCTTGGGTGGCGAAATGTCGTGTGGCGCAACGTCCTATTTGTGCTTAGGTGGCGAAACGTCGGATTTTGGCTTAGGTGGCGAAATGTCGGGGTGGCGAAATGTTGTGTAGCCGTTTAATAGCAAAATTGCAAACTGTTTCCATCACTAGTAATTACCAAACCTTAATGCAGTTGTCTTTGTTTATCAAAACTATGGGCGGTAATTTTATAATGTTGGTAAATGTTGTTCTGACAATCTTGGGTATAAATCGTATATTTGTTAATGAATCAAATGCTTTAATAATTTCCTCCATTGCTTTAGCAAGTGTTATGCTGTTGTCCTTGTTTTTGCCAAATTCTGGCACAATAGCAATACGCTGTAGAGATTCATGTTCATTGACGAATTCTGAACTCAAAAATATTGAGGGTTCATAAAAACTGCACCTTTGGCGTTAAATGCGCCATTTTAGATTTTCCGGAAAATTTTTCATTACTTTTGCTAGAATCGGAATTCCGATGTCCAAAATTTTTTTCATCGGAAAATCGGAACTCCGGTCCAAAATCATTGAAAATCGGAAATCTTTTGAACAAAATAACTATTTTTTATAAAAGTTATTTATTCTAAGTGCAAAAAGCGATAAAAAAAAATTTAAGCAGAGGTAGTTTGCATTAAAAACGCCAAATTTGTTTTAAATTGATAAAAAATTGCTCAAGGTTGCTATCAAAATACACTCAAATTTTCAAATTTTCTCCGGTGGTGCCTATCGGCACCCGCAACACCCCTTCCTTTTTGCAAAATTAAATTTGAATGCAGAATGCTATTATATACCTTTTTCATCATAGGGTATAGGAGAAAAACTTGTTAAAAAAATTTAATGGAACGGGGCGGCGGTGCCCATATGCCCCACCGGGAAAAAAGAAATTTACATGGATTTTCATAATAGTTTTAGTACCAAAAACTTGTGTCATTAATTTTCCGATTTTTCCCCCAAAATATCGGGAATTCCGATGCCCAACATTTTAGATTTTTTGTAAAATGATTTTTAAGCCGCTAATGCCTTTTTGCTCATCATCTTACTATATGCAATTAAATTGCGAAATCAAAAATATAAAATAAAATATTTTTTTTTTATGAATTTAATAAATTTTTTTATTTTTGTATTTATTAAAAGCTTCTTTTTTCTATACCGCTAATGCATTTGTGAAGGTAATCGCAATAATTAAACAGGCGTACAACCATCATATAATATAATCTCCAGTCCCCTAGAAATTCTTCGGGTATTTTGCTGTCATCTATTTGGGCAATTTTTTCCCAATTTTCATTTCTACTTAGCTTTTTCCCGTCTATAAACTCCTTATTTCCACACATAAACGCATGCACTTTTTTGACTTCCTAAATATGTAATTTTTTTTTGCAATTCAAATAAAATTGAATTAATTTTAAAAAAATCACTGACTTCATTCCAATCAAATAAATTCACAAAACCACTGTCTTCATTCCAGTCAAATAGATTCAAAAAATCACTGGCTTTGATCCTTTTTTCATCCCTGGTTTTAACTGGTTGGTCATCATCATCATCAGCAAAGGCAAGGGTAACTTGTTGTAACAAAATAGCACTAATGCATAAAAGAAAAAACATCGTATTCAAATGTGAATACGAAGTAATTTGCCTGAATTCTTTATTATTATGAAAAAATTATTTTGTGATAATCAATTGGTGAAAATGGCAAAAAAGGGACTACTGATATAAGTCATTATAAGTTCTAAAAATACCGGATTTTAAAAATTTTGAATTTTTGACTTTTTGTTCGAATTCGGGTCCGGGGTTCGGAATTGGACCAAATCGATGGCAGATTCGTGACCAGCCAACCCGAAAACACCTTAAGACATGTTTTTTACGAATAGATTTGATGAAAGCATGACAAATCTGAGATCATACTCGTGATCAGCGCGTAAATAGATCTAGAAAAAATTTTAAAAAAAATTATTTCGAGGGGGTGGCAAAAAAGATAAGAGCCTAAAAAACCATAATTTTGGGATCAAAAAGTCTGAGAAAATTCCTGCTATCATAAATTCTGTGATATCCTCTACCCATGGAAATAACATAGGGTTAAAGCAGGGGCGCGATATGAAAATTTTCAAAAAGAGCATCCAGTCCAAAAAAAGATTTTTGGGCCAATAAAAGACATAATAGAAAAACGATATTTATCACTTTTACCTCAATTTATTCAAATAAATGAGTATCAAATATTTTAGATTCATTAGAATAATCATTTTGAGCAATTTGGGATTGGAAATAAACAAATCGTACATTCCGGGGCAAGTTTTTTTTAGCTGTCAGGCTTTGAAAAGAGACATTAAATTTCTTTTTGGTAACAAATTTGCACAAAAACTGACTAACATGTGGGTTTTTGAGATAAATTTAAGAAATTCTACTCGAACGGAGGCCCGGTGGTGCCGATAGGCGCCACCGGGTAAAATTTTTAAAATTTATGACCCATTTGTTAACAGATTTTCTCCAAAAATGGTCAATTTTAGTCCTTTTTTGGAACAAATTCAAAAGGATTAAGTGTCCTCTGGCCTGGGAAAAATCGCTTCAAAAATTCATAAAAATAATAATATTTTTTTATTTTTCATTTTTTTACGCAAATTTTTTTCTAGACCCTAGGAATTTTTCCCGAACTAACCGCGGTTTTTAGCCATTTTGGATTTTCATGGTTAAAATTTGTTTAAGCAAGGCTTTTACACACGGTATTAAAGTTAGGGCATTTTCTTAAATAAATTCATACGGGGTGGTGGCGGATTTAAGAAACGCGATGGCTTAGGCCTAAGATAGGGTGAGTTGTCATTTGATTAATTTATTCTGGATTTTTATTTTTTAAGTTTGAATTAAAAAGACCCTACCTCATATTTTTTAGAAATATTTAAAAAATAATTTAAAAGCATACAAAACATAAAATGTTTGATTTTTGCACTTTTGGGAATTGCCCATTTTGCTCTTTTTAGGAATCGACCAACCACGGACTGATTGACACAATGCACTGCATGCAACCCAATCACTTTTGTTCGCACCAAGGCAACTTGTCATTATGCAAATCAGGGATGTTCCAAAAGGAAAAATAAAAAGCGAAAGGCGAAAAGCGAAAGCGAAATGCCCAAACGAAAAAGCGAAAGCGAAATGCCCAAATAAAGCGAAACTTGGAACCTCCCTGATGCAAATGACCAAGAAAGTTAGGCCATGACCAACTGTTCACTGAATAGAGGCATTGGCCAAATGTAATGAATGGGTTTATGCTAGCTAAAAAGATGGGGGAATAAATGCTAAAAAAATAAAAAGGCGCCGTCATTCCTTGTTGCATCAACGCCTCACTCATATATACATAGGCTTAATGTAAATGATCATGTGAGATGGGCTATAGCCAAATTTTTTTTACTGCCATTTGTGAAATGTCAGAAATTGATTTTAGAAGAAAGAAATATGAATGAATGCAAATGCGAGTGAATTTGGCGTTAACCATCCACAATTTTGTTAATATGCATTTGTGAAAATCCCAGAAACGAAGGTTTTGGTGCTAGTGCCCATTCCTATTATATATTCGAAGTCGAAATCAAAGTCGTAAAATCACGACGGCCTATCTCAAGTAATTCAAAAAATGAAGCATATCTAACAAACAACAGACTTCATTTATTCGGAAATTTAATTATTTTGGGGCAAAATCTGAAAATAACAGTGTTTATCAATGATTTTCAACACATATGGCACCGCAGAACCCACAATTTCTGTGAAATTTTCTAATTTTCATCCGTTTGGGTTAAAATTTGTTAATAATTCACATACAACAAATTCTCAAATCATTTTACAACCCAATTTGCACAAAAATAATAAATCATTTCACGCACAGCCCTAATGTATAACCCAAAAAAAAAACGTATAGTCTAGGTATTAATATTTTTTAAATACAATTCCAATGCCTATTCATGTTAAAATTTGTCATAAAATAATGAATGATATACAGTAGGTGCAAAGAGCTACAAATAATGCGACATTTTTCAATCAATCAAAATTGACGAGGGGCGTCAAAATAAACTTATCAGTCTCATTTTTGTCGATTAGAAAAATAGTATCGCGCTTTTGGATTTGTTTGGGATTGAGAGGAGTGTAAACGGCGGCCTGCGTAGCTCAGTTTGTCAGAGCATTCCACGGAACGGAAGGGACGGGGGTTCGAATCCCTCCGCAGGATGATCTTTTGCACTTACGCCATCCGCCAATAATACCACAAATATAATATAAAAAATAAATTAATTAAAAATATTATTAATACGTACTGATTGTGGCAATTCCCTCTTCCACAGATAAATAGTTCTCTCATTGACGGCTTATGCTTTCAAAAAACTAGGTTTAATTTTCAGTAAAGCAAGGAGGTATGTTTTCAAAAAATATGGGGTGGTTAGTTTTTTGAAAAAGTTGCCAAAAATTAAAAAGAGCGATTTCCATTTAAACATATAAATCAACAATTGATTAGCTTTGATTTATGTGCTGAATAACCATATAATATTTTTGATAAAATTTGAATTAAGCTGAATTAGTTAGTTTAAAAGCCTTGGTTAAAAAAATCAAATATTAATAATTTTGCTAATTTTCAACTTACATATACTAATGAGACCATGAATGAAATTCGGAAGATACTAAGTTTAAAAATTTTGCTGGTTTGGTTTATTTTTGATAACACCTAAAATGAAAAATTGTCAAATTTTTAACACTTATTCCATATAAAATTCCATATTTTCATCCGTAAATTTTTTTCTCTTTTTATTTTATGAAATTGTCTGATCAGTTCCATTTTTGTAAATCTTTTCATCATCATCTATCATTTGTCGATTTTGTACTCTTGTTTTAGTACTGCTTCTTCATTTTCTATTTTTCATTTCTAAATATGATAAAAATATATGCTGTCACATGCTTCTTGTCCAATTTCATCACCCTCTATTTTTTGGGCATAATTATTTTTTCTCTTGGTTAAAAAAACTTCAGAATTCGGATTAATCGTGTCTTTGTTGAAAGCTTTTTTACTGTGTTCAGCTCGATTGGCCCATTCGAATAGCGGTGAAACTTAGCCGTAAATTTATTATAACAGAATGTATCACCGTCTCCCTTCGGAGGACCAGAATGTCTGTGGGAAACGGGGAACGTCGGTGGACCAGGAATGTCTGGCGCCATCCGGGAGCTTCTGGGGATATAATGTCTGGGCCGGATCGAGTGGGTACGGGTTTTTGTCGGGGAGCGGGTAGACCCAATAGTTGCATGAAATAAACTTTATTTTTTTTCATTGATTAGGGACACGGAGTCTTAAACAAAGACTGCTTTGTAGCCGCAAATGCGTTCAGAAATAAAATATTCACTGGTCAATTAAATATGATATTGAAGGTCAAATTTTCTTTATACCAAAATTTTACGACTCTTTTTTACCACTGCATGCCCTTTAAAAATTAGCTTGGTAAATAGATAAAACTTCGGACGATGCCATATGAGGCAGTTTTTCATAAATTTGGCAACGGAATATATCTTTCCCTAAAATTATAAAAATTCTTGTCAAATTTATTGTAGTACACAATCTTGCACGCGAAATTTGACTTTCTTCCGCTATACGTTGACTCCGAGTGTGTGACCA
>JBDPZO010000632.1:0-28639 GCA_039877585.1 Heterodera filipjevi | reverse complement strand
CCAAGAGTGCAAAACCTGTAACCCCCCCTAACTCGAAAATTTTTGAAAAAATTTTCAATAGGGTACCCCCTATGGTCCGGATTTCCAAAAGCAGTTTTCGGAAAGTAACTTTTTAAAAGAAAGAGATAGAAGGAGGGTCTAAAGGACAATTGAGTAGAACTTAAAATTTTTAAAAGAAAAAGGAATAAAAGACTAAAAACCCTTTTGAGTGTGGTGATCCGAACCTCGCCCCCTCCCCCCCCCCCCACCACCCCCCCCCCACCACCCCCCCCCCACCCGCTCTGAATCCACATAAACGCATGGATTCAGAGACTTTAACGAAGTCAAAACTAAAATCTGATCAGAGATTCGTGATCAGCGGGCCCAAATAGGCTTAGAAAAGTGTTTTACATAAATTATAGAGCAAAAAAATTTTCAAAAAATTTTCAAAAGTGTACCCCCTATGGTTCGGAATTACGAAAGCAGTTTTTGGCCATAACTTTTTTTAGAAAAGAGATATAAACAATCAAATTAGTAATTTTTTCCATGTAAAGAAATATTGAAAATTTGAATTCTGAAAATAGTCATGAATTTTTTTCTGAAAATTCAAAAATTTTCAGAAATTTGGACCTAACTTTTTTCTTATTAATTTATATAATCCCAAATAAATTGTATAAATTGCCGGTATTTTCTGCATTTTAAACACTTTATTTTATACAAATTGATTAAAACACAATTAAGTTATGATTTTTTGAATATATGACCAAATTTCAGAGGCCAAAAAAATGGTCGATTTTTCAAAAATTATTTGCAACCCCCAAAATTACCGAAACTGAAAACAAAGTTGATACTCGTGATCAGCGCATAAAATAGGCCCAGAAAAATATTTTTTGAATTTTTTTTACCCATTTAAAGGTATATGAAATTTTCTTAGGGGGCCTAGCTCGTTCTGGAATTTTTCCAGACCCCCATTTTCATGATAGGTCTTAGCAACCAACTAATAAAATACGTATAAATGCTTCATTAATCATCCATAGGCAGGAATTTTTTCATTGTGGTACAAAGAAAAAACTTTTCCAGCAGGCGACTGTGAATTTTGCCCCCAAAAATGAAAATTTTGACATTTTGTCCCAATTTTCGACCCTTTGTCGTGACATTGCACCGACATGTTATACACCGTTGGATAGCACATTCAATGCTCTACAATATCCATACTTAAAATTTTCACTTAACACACACCCTGACGTCTGATAGCCCCGGGACTGAAATGTCCCGCCTACCCCCCAAAATTTTTAATAATTTTCGAAAAAATAAAAATTTTTTCAAAAATATTTTTAAACGATTCCCCATCAAAAATGGGTGAACCAAAGTGGTCTGCGATTATTTTTAAAAAATCGTTAAAAATTCATACAGCCCCAAGAGTGCAAAACCTGTAACCCCCCCTAACTCGAAAATTTTTGAAAATTTTTAAAATTTTTTTTGCACAGCCTCATGTAGTTTCAAATACACTACAATCCCATAGTTATCCCTATCCCGCTCAAAGCAACCTGAATCCAGTTATTCCCGATACACTCAAACGGGTCGAAAAAAGTGGGAAATTTCGGGAATTTCTACAGGTCCGGGTTTTGGTCTGATCAAAAAATGGTCAACAGCCAAAATGTAGGTAACACCCAGCTACAATCCCCCTACGGCAGGTGCTAAGCGATTCAAACAAAAAGAAAAATTTTCGTACAAGTAAGACTGCCAATGACACCCGCAACTCAGTCGCTGGCGCTCAAATGGCCGGCGCTGAAAAAAATCCATATTTTTCCCGGATGCGCCTCAAAAAGTTGTAAGACCCTTCCACCAATCCCGGAGCGCTCCCGGCCTTCGGCCGGGAGCTTTTGTTTTTTGAAACGAAACCCCACTTTTTTTTCTAGTATATATAAACTAGCGTGTGTCACAATGGTAAGTGCGACTATAGTAGGTGCGTCACTATGATAGACGTGAAACCATAATAAAAAAAGATATGAATTTTCGAATATATCACTAAAAACCCCCTGATCAAATTTTGGTCAGAAAATGAAAAAAATTGTATTTTTTCTGCCTGGGAAAAACAGAAACAAAGGTAAAATTTCTAAGAAAGTATTGTGGCATAAATTAATTGAGGAAATTTGTTGCCGTAAACGCAACATATAATAAAAAAAAAAGAAGGTAAATAACTTGTTGTTTTTGTTTTATGGTCATTTGTATGAAGAATCAGCATATTTGCAAAAGTTCGAGTATGCAATAAAACAATATTCGTGATCAGCGTCCAAAATTGGCTTAGAAAAGTGGGATTTGAAAAATTTTTGAGCTAAAAAATTTTTGAAAAAATTTTCAATAGGGTACCCCCTATGGTCCGGATTTCCAAAAGCAGTTTTCGGAAAGTAACTTTTTAAAAGAAAGAGATAGAAGGAGGGTCTAAAGGACAATTGAGTAGAACTTAAAATTTTAAAAGAAAAAGGAATAAAAGACTAAAAACCCTTTTGAGTGTGGTGATCCGAACCTCGCCCCCTCCCCCCCCCCCCCACCACCCCCCCCCCACCCGCTCTGAATCCACATAAACGCATGGATTCAGAGACTTTAGCGGAGTCAAAATGAAAATCTGATCAGATATTCGTGATCAGCGACCCAAATAGGCTTAGAAAAGTGTTTTTAAATAAATTTTTGAGGAAAAAATTTTTGAAAAAATTTTCAAAAGGGTACCTACCCCCTATGGTTCGGAATTATGAAAGCAGTTTTTGGGCCCTAACTTTTTTTAGAAAAGAGTAAGAAAGAAGGTATAAAGGGCATTATTGTAGAGCTAAAAATTAGCAATTTTTATATGAAAAGTAATTTTGCAATTTTCAATTCTGATAAAAATTATGAATTATTTTCTAAAAATTCGAAAATTTTCACAAATTTTGGCTTAACTTTTTTCATACGAAGAATTAGAACCCCAAATAATTTTATAAAATTCGCCGTATTTTTCTGCATTTTATTAACTTTATTTTATGAAAATTGATCCATAACCAATTTAGTTATGATTTTTTTAATCTATGACCAAATTTCCGAGGCCAAAAAAATGGTCGATTTTTCAAAAATTTTTAAGAACTCCCAAAATTCCTGAAACCGAAAACTAAGTTGATATTCGTGATCAGGGCATAAAATAGGTCCAGAAAAATATTTTTTGAAATTTTTTTGACCCATTTGAAGGTAGGTGAAAATTTTCTAGGGGGCCTAGCTCGAAATTTTCTGAAAATTTTACAACCTAATAAACACCATTCGATAGCCAATTTAATGCTCTACAAATATGGGTAAAAAAACTTTCACTCCAGGCATCACCCGACGAGCTACAGCCCCGGGACTAAAGTGTCCCGCCTACCTTAAAATTTTTTGAAAAAAAAAATTTTTTCTAAAAATTTTCCCAATCGATAGCCCATCAAAAACGGCTGCTTGAAAGTGGTCTCTGTTTATTTTTAAAAAATCGTTAAAAATTCATATAAGCCCAAAACCGAAAAACCTGCAACCCCCCCTAGGTCGAAAATTTTTGAAAATTTTCAAAAAAATTTTTTTCTCAAAAATCGAGCTCCATATACACTACATTGCGCCTGTGATCACTATTCTGATCCATCCATCCCCCCGCCTGGCATTCAGCTGGGGCTGAAATTCACCATTCTGGTGCTGAAAATTTGTCGAAGCAGGCAGGCCTAGGTTTTGAAAATTTCTCTTCGGGTTCGCTGACAAAGTTTTCGGGGACAGTCCAACTTGTCCCCCTCCCAGCGAAATTTTTTTGATCCCGGTCCAAAGAAAAATTTTCGTAGAACTGAGAGTGCGCGAATGACCCGCAACTCGGTTCCTGGCGCTCATGTGGCGCCCTAGATTTTTTTATATTATTTTTCCCGGATGCACCGGAAAAAGTTGTAAGACCTTTCCACAAATTTCAGAACCCCCGTGGTTCCACATAGTCAGATATTAGTTTTTGAAACGAAACCCGAAACCTATATAACATATATAGTAACTAGCGGGTGCGTGCATGCGTGTGTGTTGGATTCAAAGCGCTTTGCGCTTATCGAGCTTCGCTACCTAGGTTGTAATTTGTTAGGGTCTTTGTGTCAACCGACGTGCACTTGGTTCCACTCAAAGAGCTGACACATTGCAAAACGCCATGGAAACCGGAAGTGCCCTAACAAAACACGTCATGACCCTCCTCCCTCCCTTTAGTCCAGGCATTGGCACGCTTTGCGATTGAGCGCTAAATGGCAAGTCATCTGAAGGCCCTACAAGGGCAGACCGGTTTCAAGACCCCGCTCCAGACTCCTCACCATTTTCGCACCCAATAAATGCAGATGGGAATGGGTTGGCATCTCTCAAAAAACGCTATGCCCAACTGCTCTGGACTAAAGCTCGCTCATTGCAATTTGAGCATATTAGTCGCCACAATGTTCAGCACTTTGGCTCGGCCCTGGGAATCCGTCTGCCGGTTTGGTGCGTTCACACGGACATTGCTACCGTCCGTTGCCCTTGAGAAGGCCGTATACAATTGACCATGGGAAAATACTTCCCTTTCTAGGTCAATGCCGACAGTGCGAATTGTTTGGCCTTGACCTTTTTGAATAGTCATAGCGAAAGCAGGTTTAATTGGAAACTGCAAACGCTCGTATTTGAGGCCGCCAGGCGTTTTGTCCTCGTAAACATTGCGAGATCTTTCAAGAAAGAACCTCACTTGGCCGCCAATAGCATTGCTATTGATTACACGGCCAATAAGACGATCATCACCAAGTTCTTCGAGAACAATGCGAGTGCCATTAATCAGTCCTTCCTTATCACTTTTGTTGATAAGAAGAACAACGACGCTTCCGACTTTAAGCCAGAGACTGTGCGGGGGCATGCCCGAGTCTGTGCGTCTGTTCAATGCTGCCACTTCGGACTCAATCTCATCGATGTCCAACGGGCGATCGTCAAGGGGTTTGTCAGTTGACAAATATTCCCGCACTTGACCTGGCACATTCGCCATCATTATCTCGTTGATCTCGTCGCACGTGTCAATGTGCGGAGCGAGAATCAAGCGGTTGAGCAGCTCTTTGTCATTGCCAAGGAGTTGTTGGAAGTTTGGATAGACAAAGTCTATCAATTCTTCCTTGCTCTTTACGAGGAACTGGGGAGGGAGCCAGAAGTGTTCTCCTGTTTCTCCGAGCCCAATGATGCGACAGAGCCAACATCTGATTCTGCGACTGATCCTGCATCAGAAGACGCAACAGATTCAGTCTCGCATAAATCATCGTCGGACTCAGCTTCCGAGTCAAATAGACCCGCAACATTTTGTGCGCACTTTCGCTTACGCGATGGCGGCTTCGCATATTTAATGCCTGTAATATACCCATCGTCGCCCATAGGCTTAATTAATGGGTAGGTAAGGCTATCAGTCCACGGACTGAATGGAGCAATTTCATGTAATTGTCCCTGTTTGTTTTCAACCCAAATACCCTTTGGCGAGGGTGCTCCACTGGGATCCGCATGAATTGCGAACATCCCTTCCCCCGTAGAAGGGGTGATAATTTGGTGAGGGTGGAGTTTTGGGTCTTTGAGAGCAGCAGGAGTTCTGCGCTCGTTCAGCAACGTCATTCGGAAGAAGCGAAGCTCTTCCGGCTTTTGCTGCTTGAGTAGCTCCTTTAGCTGCTCACGCGCCTGCTTATATGCTTGCGCAGCAGGGTGATGTGCGTGGATCATTTCTTCCAAGAGCTCAAGGGTCTGCTCATTGAGCTCATGACCTTGCACAAATTCATCTTCGTTTGTGATTTTCTCCCCAGTGAAAGTGGGGTTATTTCGCCGCTGCTCCATAGCCTCGACTGGGTCCAGAATATACAACTGGCCGAAGCCAGGAATCTGGGTTGTCCCAGCTTGCATACTGCTGATACGGCGATGGAATTCTCCGTTTAGAATAACGGCCATCGGTCCGCCAGCTGGGCTTGGCTTATTTCCAGCGGAAATGCTCGCAAATTGGAGCAGGTTATTATAACGCGACATATGCCGCACGAATTCTTTGCCCTGTTTGGGTTGGTTTTCTCCAACGATAAGCTTTTTGAGCTCATCAGGGTGTGAATTCAGTTTTGGCAACACAACTCTTCCGTTGCGGCAGCAAATGCTACAGTTTTCATGCTTGAAGAGATGTGCTACGCAGTCGGGACATTTTTTGTTCCCAAGTTTTCCGGAGTCATAATAGTCCGGGTAATGTTTGGCTGCCGCTGCAGCGCAGCACCACCCCTTGTGAACCGTATGGCAACGTTTCGTAAACAGAATTGCCGGTCCCAACGTATTCGCTGGTGGGGGGCGCTTTGGTGCCGGTGAAGGCGAACGGCTAAAAGGTGCTGAAAGCCTTTTTTGGACGCGCAAGGATCGCCTTGGCGGCGTCTTTGGTCTGACGAAAATAACATCATCAGCATGTGCGATTGGCTCCTGCTGTCTGCAAAAGTCTGATACGACACCGTGGGTGTCAGCTTGGTTTTCGCCGATCACTGGTGCTTGAGTAAGAACAGCTGCATCTTCTAAAGCAGGAAGTACAGCTGATGTCAAAGGGTCAACGATAATATCATCGGCCACCTTAGCTTTGGAAGAATCTTCAAGGCATATTATGTCATCCGATTCATCGGTGTCCATTGGCTCAATCGCCTTGGACGATGTTTGCGCTTCATCCGCTTTGTGATGGAACACTTCTTGGCAAGGTGCAGGCACCCCTTCCCTTGGATGATATGGCACCCTGTCAGAGCCGTAAAGCTCATTGATGTGCCATAAAATGCGCTTTTTTTCATAATTTATGTTTAAGTCAGGCAGAACAAATGAACGATTGTTCATGAGCCACGACTCAGCATACAGGCATACAAAATACCCGCAGCTGTCACCATCATTTTGCGCCGTCAATTCTTGAACAATATCAATTGACAACAGACACTCAGATGGCAAAATCTCAGAAATAATGTTTTTAATTATTTCAGTCTTAAGAAAATCCATTCTGTCACCAGGCAGTGGATCTGCAAAAAAGGTGCCACGCTGTACATCATGGACGATAAGAGCCCAGTGCCCAGGGAAATGCACAGGCAAAAGTATAACTTCTGCCGAAATATTTGGATCATAACGAAATGTTGCATTTTTGTATGACATGACTCGAGTTGGCGCAAAGCTCCAAACGATCGGGTCAATTACAACGACTTTACGTTGTGAAATGGTAGCAATATATGCCAAAAATACAGAAATAAATGCGTCATTGAGCCATTGTGTTGGGTTATTCCAGCAAGTCTCAATAAATCTCGGGCCCGACGATTTTGAGTCGTCTGCAAAAAGGGCATTTTGTACCCAACGCCAAATTTGGCAGTTAGGGTTTCGCGTGGTAGCGAAATTAATTTGCACCGTGCTGAAATTTATATTGTCAGGCACATTGTGCGCAGTTGCCTCCCTTGGGGCATCCTCCAAGCCCTGACCCATTTTAGAGCATTCGCTCATGGAATCACTGAGTTTGTTACGCCCAGCAAAGCGAATATTTTTGGTTCGTCGTCCTCCTCGACTTCGCATACTAACAGGCGTCGAAGCATTGAATTCACTTCCAGCCATGGGTTGGTCAAAGTTAAAGACCATCCCTTTTTTAAGGCACGGCGAACCTGTCGCGCTTACGCTTCCAGTTGTGAGAGGCGTCCGAAAAATTGACAAATTTTGCGAAGCATTGAATGCACTCGCTCCGGCTTTCGGGGTTCGACCCCGTTTTCTAACCGTGTCAGAAGCCGGCGTGCTTAATTGTAAAGCACTAAGATTTGGAGTGGTAGTGCCCCGGGAAGATACCTCCCCATTCCCATCTGCATTCCCGTCTGGGACGGGTGAGCTACCCCGGCTGACAGATTTGTCCATCTGCCGCTGGTACTCTTCTTTCTTCTTCTTTCTCAAATTATGCTTCTTTGAAGGCATCTAAAACAAAAATTTTAAGGAAAATAGTGGAGGCAGCAAGAAAGTATAGGCAAATTAACCAATAAATCCACCGATAATTAAAATTTATTCAAAATAATTAAATTATTTCAATCCACCATCTTTCTTTGCCATTGAGTGTTGTCGTCCGCCGAATCTATCAGCTAGGACTCACCCATCTCTTTCAAGAATGCAGATACAAAGTCAAAAGGTTTTAACTCTTCGTCATAGTCGCAATGGACCAACGTATACGGCTATGGTCGTAGTACTGACCAGCCTCACCATGTCAATATGACAGGCGCTTGTATGTATTCTTAAGTGGTATCAACCACAAATTCATTTTAATAATTTTTGTTCACTTCAGCTCTATGTTCGCCCCAGTTCCTGAACGGCCAGGGGCAGGGTACTCCGAACAACAGACGCTTTGCTGCTGATCAGAATACAATCCCACCTTAGCCAACCTCCTGTCTGGAGAAAGGGACCCTCGAACAATAAGCAACATTATCAATCAAAAGCCAATCCTTTCTCACAAACATTTAGCCGGGATACAAGACCAGGAACTGGTGCTCCCATTGAGCGGCCCAGCCACATGCATCGCTGAGGCGATGCAAGTCTGGGCCTGGCTATCAAACACGATTTGCCAGTCAATGAAGATTTTGGTGCGACACATGCCCCGAAGGGCCAGCCTGCGAACCATTTTGGTGCGACACATGCCCCGAAGGGCCAGTCAGCGAACCATTTTGGTGCGACACATGCCCTGAAGGGACAGTCTGCGAACCATTTTGGTGCGACACATGCCCCGAAGGGCCAGTCTGCGAACCATTTTGGTGCGACACATGCCCCGAAGGGCCAGTCTGCGAACCATTTTGGTGCGACACATGCCCCAAAGGGCCAGTCAGCGAACCATTTTGGTGCGACACATGCCCCGAAGGGCCAGTCTGCGAACCATTTTGGTGCGACACATGCCCCGAAGGGCCAGTCAGCGTACCATACAACAAAAAAAATGTGAACTCAAATAATAGGAATTAGAGGACAGAAGCCTTTACACTTTTTATTTTTTTAAATAAACTTAAATATTTGATAGTGTAAAAGCCCCTTATGTAATCTATTCATGAACTTATGCGTGCCATTAGTGTGCGCTTAAGAACCTAGATGACCTCAGATTTGGATCATCATCAACTATTTTTACTAAGCACACTTTGGCATAATTTAAAAATATGTTTCTAAAAATTTTTCGTAAAAAAAACTTTAGCTTTTTGTTTTCAACCACCTATTCCCCTTCCTATCACAATGATGAACATGTAGAAGCATTTGTACGCGGAATGGTCAGTGCCGTGAATAGCGCTGTTGTTCGGTGCCAAGCGGTGTGTGTGGTGCTGACCGGTGCTGTGCTGCTCAATAGTTCGGATGACAAAAGGTACCTTCAAAGTAAAAATCGTAAGGTGAAAAGCAAATGGGCAGCGATTGCCACCCAATGAATAGTTCCAAAATTCTGTGGCGACGCCAAACAACAATACAAAAAAAAGTTAGGTGGCGATAGTAACCCAATGAACAATTTCAAAAAAAAAATTGGGTGGCGATAGAGACACCCAAGAACAATTTCCAAAAAAGAAATGGGCGGCGATCGCCACCCAAACGAAAATTTCCAAAAAAATATTGGGTAGCGAATGTAACCCAATGAACAATTTCCAACAAAGGAAAAAAATTTGATATGGGAGAAAATGGCAGAATTATTGGTTTTTGTTAAAGCCTAAAAAAACAATAAAAAAAATAAAACTAATAGAATTTCATGTAAATAAATCTACTTAAAAATTGTTCAAAAACTCAATTAATAATATATAATTTAATTTTAATTATATATTTAAAAGAAATAAAAAAACATTTGATTGCGTGTGGATCCGAATCTCCCCCTGCCCACCCCCCCCCCCCTCCCCCCCCCTCGCCCTCTCCCCCCACCCGCTCAGAATCCACTTTTACGCATGGATTCAGAGACCATAACTGTCTCGAAACTAAAATCTGATTTGATATTCGTGATCAGCGTCCAAAATAGGCTTAGAAAAGTGTTTTAAATAAAATTTTGGGTAAAAAATTTTTGAAAAAATTTTTGAAAAAATTTTCAAAAGGGTACTACCCCCTATGGTCCGGAATTCCAAAAGCAGTTTTTGGGCTGTAACTTTTTTTTAAGAAAGAGATAGAAAGTGGGTATAAAGGACAATTCGGTAGAGCTAAAAATTAGCTATTTTCCCATGGAAAGAAATTTTGGAAATTTCGATTCTGAAAAAAGTTATGAATTTTTTTCTGGAAATTCGAAAATTTTCAGACATTCGGGCCTATCTTTTTTATACTCATAAATGAAATCCCAAATAAATTGCATAAAATCGGCCGTATTTTTCTACATTTTATCAACTTTATTTTATACAAATTGACCCACCCCCAATCAAGTTATGATTTTTCAAATGTGTCACCAAATTTCCGAGGCCAAAAAAATAGTCGATTTTTCAAGAATTTTTAAATAACTCAAAAATTCCTGAAACCGAAAACGAAGTTGATATTCGTGATCAGCGCCTAAAATAGGCCCAGAAAAATATTTTTTGCAATTTTTTTGACCCCTTTGAAGGTAGGTGAAAATTTCTTAGGGGGCCTAGCTCGAAAATTTCTGAAAATTTTTCAACCTATAGTACACCATTCGATAGCCCGTTTTATGCTCTACAAATGTGGGTAAAAAAAATTTATCACTCCAGGCACCGCCTGGCGAGTTACAGCCCCGGGACTGAACTGTCCCGCCTACCTTAAAATTTTTTAATAGATGCTAAACCATCATAGGTGCGGCGCCATGGTAAATGCGACAGAATAATAGTTGTGACACCATAAAGATGCTTTACTATAGCAGGGGCGAGTAGTAGGTGCGACCAAAATAGATGCAACACTATGGTAGGTGCGACACCATGGTAGATGTGCGACACCATAATAGATGCAAGATTATGGTAGGTGCGACCATAGTAGGTGCGACACCATGATAGATGTGAAACCATAATAGATGCTTTACTATGTTAGGTGCGACACCATGATAGTTGTGACACCATAATAGATGCAACAACTAAGGTACGGAGGGGCCTTCGGCCCCTCCCTTTTGATAAAATGCACGTGGAATCCGTAGGGGCCTTCGGCCCATCCATCCTAACTAAATGCACGTGGAATCCGGGGAAGGGGCCTTCGGCCCCCTCCCTTATATTCTTTAAAAAGTAAATTTGAAAAAAATGCAAATTTTCGGGAATTTTTCCAGACCCCCATTTTCATGATAGGTCTTAGCAACCAACTAATAAAATACGTATAAATGCTTCATTAATCATCCTTAAGCAGGCATTTTTTCATGTTGTTTATGTAAATTTTATTTAAAAAGTAATAATAAATAGACCTTATAATTCGCATTAAATAAATGTAAAAAAAATTCTTTATATTTTAATTTATAATATTAAATGAATCAAAGTAAATAAAATAATAATAAAAAATTTGAGTGTGGTGATCTGAACCTTACCCTCCCCCCTGCCCAGAATCCACTTTTACACATGGATTCAGAGACTTTGTCGAAGTCAAAATTAAAATCTGATTAGATATTCGTGATCAGCGACCCAAATAGGCTTAGAATTTTTGAAAAAATTTTCAATAGGGTACCCCCTATTGTCCGGATTTCCAAAAGCAGTTTTCGGAAAGTAACTTTTTAAAAGAAAGAGATAGAAGGAGGGTCTAAAGGACAATTGAGTAGAACTTAAAATTAGCAATTTTTATGTGAAAAGTAATTTTGAAATTTTCGATTCTGAAAAAAGTTATGAATTTTTTTCTGGAAATTCGACAATTTTCACAAATTTGGACCTAACTTTTTTCTTACTAATAATTGAAAACCCAAATAAATTGCATAAAATCGGCCGTATTTTTCTGCATTTTATTAACTTTATTTTATGCAAATTGGTCCATAACCAATTTAATTATGATTTTTTTTAATCTATGAGCAAATTTCCGAGGCCAAAAAAAAGGGAGATTTTTTAAAAATTTTAAGCATCACAAAAATTTTTTTAACACAAAACTAAGTTGATATTCGTGTTCAGCGCCTAAAATAGGCCCTGAAAAATATTTTTTGCAATTTTTTTGAACCCTTTGAAGGTAGGTGAAAATTTTCGAGGGGGCCTAGCTCGGAAATCTCTGAAAATCTTTCAACATATGTAACACCGTTCGATAGCCCATTTAATTCTCTACAAAT
Source organism: Heterodera filipjevi (assembly GCA_039877585.1). NCBI lineage: Eukaryota > Metazoa > Nematoda > Chromadorea > Rhabditida > Heteroderidae > Heterodera > Heterodera filipjevi. The sequence continues at coordinate 16,455 of JBDPZO010000632.1, read as the reverse complement.
CTGGGTAAAAAAAACATTTCACTCCAGGCACCCCCTGGCGAGTTACAGGCCCGGGACTGAAGTGTCCCGCCTACCTTAAAATTTATTGAAAAAATAAAAATTTTTCCAAAATTCTTTTTTAACGATAGCCCATCAAAAATGGGTGCTTGAAAGTGGTCTCCGTTTATTTTTAAAAAATCGTTAAAAATTCATATAAGCCTAAAACCGAAAAACCTGTAACCCCCCCTAGCTCGAAAATTTTTGGAAATTTTTCAAATTTTTTTTTGCCCGCCATTAGAGCTCCAAAGGTTCTACATTGCGCCTGTGAACATCATTCCGATCCACCCATTCCCCAGCCCGGCATTCAGCTCGGGCTCAAATTCACCATCTTGGGGCTGAAAATGTTGCCAAAGCTGCAGGCCTGCACGTTAGGGATAGTGCTTAAGTGTCGCTGGTAAAGTTTTTAGGGATACTCCAACTTAGTTTCCTACCAGCAGAAATTTTTTGATCCCGGTTAAAAGAAAAATTTTCGTAGAACTAAGACTACGCGAATGACCCGCAACTCGGTTCCTGGCGCTCATATGGCGCCCTAGAATTTTTTTCTATAGTTTTCCCGGATTCTACGCAAAAAGTTGTAAGACCCTTCCGCGACTCCCGACCCGCTCCCGGCCTTCGGCCGGGAGCCTTAATTTTTTTAAGCGAAACCCCAATTCTATATAACATATATAGTAACTAGGGTGCACCGCCGTGCATGTAAGAAGCTGGTTTCAAGGGAGGGAAGAAAGCGCTAACGCGCTCAGGGACGCGGCTCCGCCGCGTTGCTAGAAATTTTAAGGCCTGCGTGTACGCTTGACTTTGCTACAAAAATTTAAAGGCTAATAAATAGAGAAAAAATTAGCTATTTTTCACTGAATCAAAATATGCCTAAACCGTTCAATTCTGATGCCAACTCGCTAAATAACATGAGTGCGAATGTTTGAATTTCGGAAATTCTTCGCCAAACAATGACCATTAAATAATTTTTAGGGCCTGCGCGTACGCATGACCCCGCTCCAAAAATTTGTATAACGCTACGGCAACCCAAAGTAATGTCTTACCTTAAGCCGCTGTGTTGCAAACGCTTTGCAATTGTTGTGTTTATTAATTTTACAATTGGATTTTTTTGATGGGGTGTAAATGAAAAGAGGAATCATAACACACTTACACGCTATTATCCACTTTGTCTTGCTTCTCTTCATGTAGCGCGTTCCTAACCCACTGACCAAAAAAATAACCATTTGCCATAAACACTGTGCCATTCAGCGAATTGGTATCGGAAAAAATGACCAGGTGCCATATTGACATACGCCATTCAGCGAGATGGCATCTGAACAGAGCAAATTCGCTTTCCTTAGAACCCAAATTCCCTAACGAACCTAAATATACCGAATACGTTCAGTTCTGATGCCAACTCGCTGAGTGGCATGAGTACCAATAGGGGAATTCGGTGTTATTCTTCCAAAAAAAATGACCATGTGTCATCAACACAGATGCCATTCAGCGAGATGGCATCGGAACAGAACAACTTCGGTTTCCTTAGAACCCAAATTCCCTAACGAATCTAAATATACCGAATACGTTCAGTTCTGATGCCAACTCGCTGAGTGGCATGAGTACCAATAGGGGAATTCGGTGTTATTCTTCCAAAAAATGGCCAGGTGCCATATTGACACACGCAATTCAGCGAGATGGCATCGGAACAGGACAAATTCGGTTTCCTTAGAACCCAAATTCCCTAACGAATCTAAATATACCAAATACATTCAGTCTGATGCCAACTTGCTGAGTGGCATGAGTGTCAATACGGGAATTCGGTGTTATTCTTCCAAAAAAATGACCATGTGTCATCAACACAGATGCCATTCAGCGAGATTGCATCAGAACAGAACAAATTCGGTTTCATTAGAACCCAAATTCCATAACGAATCTAAATATACCGAATACGTTCAGTTCTGATGCCAACTCGCTGAGTGGCATGAGTGCCAATACGGGAATTCGGTGTTATTCTTCCAAAAAAAAATGCCCAGGTGCCATATTGACAAATATGAAGTTGTCTGTGTATTACCTGAGCGCTTCGCGCAAAGGACTTCGTTGCTAGAGGGTACGCTTACCTCAAAACAATATGGCCCCCCTATGGTTTTTCAATTTGACAAAAAGAAAAAAGCATAACTTATCTTAAAATGGGCCAATTTCCATGCGGCGCCATGGTAAATGCGACAGAATAATAGTTGTGACACCATAAAGATGCTTTACGATAGCAGGGGCTAGTGGTAGGTGCGACCAAAATAGATGCAACACTATGGTAGGTGCGACACCATAATAGATGCAACACTAAGGTAGGTGCGACACCATAATAGACGCAACACTAAGGTAGGTGCGACACCATGGTAGATGCAACACTATGGTAGGTGCGAGCATAGTATACGCTCAGTTCTGATGCCAACTCGCTGAGTGGCATGAGTACCAATAGGGGAATTCGGTGTTATTCTTCCAAAAAAAAATGCCCAGGTGCCATATTGACAAATATGAAGTTGTCTGTGTATTATCTGAGCGCTTCGCGCAAAGGACTTCGTTGCTAGAGGGTACGCTTACCTCAAAACAATATGGCCCCCCTATGGTTTTTCAATTTGACAAAAAGAAAAAAGCATAACTTATCTTAAAATGGGCCAATTTCCATGCGGCGCCATGGTAAATGCGACAGAATAATAGTTGTGACACCATAAAGATGCTTTACGATAGCAGGGGCGAGTGGTAGGTGCGACCAAAATAGATGCAACACTAAGGTAGGTGCGACACCATGGTAGATGTGCGACACCATAATAGATGCTAAACTATGGTAGGTGCGGTGCCATGGTAAATGCGACAGAATAATAGTTGTGACACCATAAAGATGCTTTACTATAGCAGGGGCGAGTGGTAGGTGCGACCAAAATAGATGCAACACTATGGTAGGTGCGACACCATAATAGACGCAACACTAAGGTAGGTGCGACACCATGGTAGATGTGCGACACCATAATAGATGCTAAACTATGATAGGTGCGGCGCCATGGTAAATGCGACACCATGATAGTTGTGACACCATAATAGATGCTTTACTATGTTAGGTGCGACACCATAATAGATGCAACACTATGGTAGGTGCGAGCATAGTATACGCTCAGTTCTGATGCCAACTCGCTGAGTGGCATGAGTACCAATAGGGGAATTCGGTGTTATTCTTCCAAAAAATGGCCAGGTGCCATATTGACACACGCAATTCAGCGAGATGGCATCGGAACAGGACAAATTCGGTTTCCTTAGAACCCAAATTCCTTAACGAATCTAAATATACCGAATACGTTCAGTTCTGATGCCAACTCGCTGAGTGGCATAAGTGCCAATACGGGAATTCTGGGTTATTATTCCAAAAAAATGACCATGTGTCATAAACACACATGCCATTCAGCGAGATAGCATCAGAATAGAACAAATATTCTATCTAAAACGATAGATCTCGATGTGCTCTTCATTTTTCATGCCTATGATTTTGTTATATATTTTCATCCCAGCGAGTAGTGGTCGATTCAAAAATGAATTTCACCAAAACAAAAGGGTCCCCCCTATTGTTTTGCAATTTTGCAATAAAGAAAAAATCATAACTTTGTTCAAACTGGTCCAAATCCCATGAATTCTTTTTTGTTACGCTTAAAACCATTATTAGAATTTTTTAAAAATTGAGTTAACTGAATTGGATTTAAAAATTCACGTTGTAATTTTCCATAGGGTATACCCCCTATTGATTGTGAACCAACCCCCACTTTTGGCAAAATAACTTTTTTCAGGGCAGGGCTAGAATTTTCTTCCCAAAGGCCAATAAATAGAGAAAAAAATTAGTTATTTTTTAATAATATTACAATCACAAAATACTTTTTTAAAAATAAGTTATGAATTTATTTGTAAAATGCAAAACCGTCAATAGTTCGGATGACAAAAGGTACCTTCAAAGTAAAAATCGTAAGGTGAAAAGCAAATGGGCAGCGATTGCCACCCAATGAATAGTTCCAAAATTCTGTGGCGACGCCAAACAACAATACAAAAAAAAGTTAGGTGGCGATAGTAACCCAATGAACAATTTCAAAAAAAAAATTGGGTGGCGATAGAGACACCCAAGAACAATTTCCAAAAAAGAAATGGGCGGCGATCGCCACCCAAACGAAAATTTCCAAAAAAATATTGGGTAGCGAATGTAACCCAATGAACAATTTCCAACAAAGGAAAAAAATTTGATATGGGAGAAAATGGCAGAATTATTGGTTTTTGTTAAAGCCTAAAAAAACAATAAAAAAAATAAAACTAATAGAATTTCATGTAAATAAATCTACTTAAAAATTGTTCAAAAACTCAATTAATAATATATAATTTAATTTTAATTATATATTTAAAAGAAATAAAAAAACATTTGATTGCGTGTGGATCCGAATCTCCCCCTGCCCACCCCCCCCCCTCCCCCCCCTCGCCCTCTCCCCCCACCCGCTCAGAATCCACTTTTACGCATGGATTCAGAGACCATAACTGTCTCGAAACTAAAATCTGATTTGATATTCGTGATCAGCGTCCAAAATAGGCTTAGAAAAGTGTTTTAAATAAAATTTTGGGTAAAAAATTTTTGAAAAAATTTTTGAAAAAATTTTCAAAAGGGTACTACCCCCTATGGTCCGGAATTCCAAAAGCAGTTTTTGGGCTGTAACTTTTTTTTAAGAAAGAGATAGAAAGTGGGTATAAAGGACAATTCGGTAGAGCTAAAAATTAGCTATTTTCCCATGGAAAGAAATTTTGGAAATTTCGATTCTGAAAAAAGTTATGAATTTTTTTCTGGAAATTCGAAAATTTTCAGACATTCGGGCCTATCTTTTTTATACTCATAAATGAAATCCCAAATAAATTGCATAAAATCGGCCGTATTTTTCTACATTTTATCAACTTTATTTTATACAAATTGACCCACCCCCAATCAAGTTATGATTTTTCAAATGTGTCACCAAATTTCCGAGGCCAAAAAAATAGTCGATTTTTCAAGAATTTTTAAATAACTCAAAAATTCCTGAAACCGAAAACGAAGTTGATATTCGTGATCAGCGCCTAAAATAGGCCCAGAAAAATATTTTTTGCAATTTTTTTGACCCCTTTGAAGGTAGGTGAAAATTTCTTAGGGGGCCTAGCTCGAAAATTTCTGAAAATTTTTCAACCTATAGTACACCATTCGATAGCCCGTTTTATGCTCTACAAATGTGGGTAAAAAAAATTTATCACTCCAGGCACCGCCTGGCGAGTTACAGCCCCGGGACTGAACTGTCCCGCCTACCTTAAAATTTTTTAATAGATGCTAAACCATCATAGGTGCGGCGCCATGGTAAATGCGACAGAATAATAGTTGTGACACCATAAAGATGCTTTACTATAGCAGGGGCGAGTAGTAGGTGCGACCAAAATAGATGCAACACTATGGTAGGTGCGACACCATGGTAGATGTGCGACACCATAATAGATGCAAGATTATGGTAGGTGCGACCATAGTAGGTGCGACACCATGATAGATGTGAAACCATAATAGATGCTTTACTATGTTAGGTGCGACACCATGATAGTTGTGACACCATAATAGATGCAACAACTAAGGTACGGAGGGGCCTTCGGCCCCTCCCTTTTGATAAAATGCACGTGGAATCCGTAGGGGCCTTCGGCCCATCCATCCTAACTAAATGCACGTGGAATCCGGGGAAGGGGCCTTCGGCCCCCTCCCTTATATTCTTTAAAAAGTAAATTTGAAAAAAATGCAAATTTTCGGGAATTTTTCCAGACCCCCATTTTCATGATAGGTCTTAGCAACCAACTAATAAAATACGTATAAATGCTTCATTAATCATCCTTAAGCAGGCATTTTTTCATGTTGTTTATGTAAATTTTATTTAAAAAGTAATAATAAATAGACCTTATAATTCGCATTAAATAAATGTAAAAAAAATTCTTTATATTTTAATTTATAATATTAAATGAATCAAAGTAAATAAAATAATAATAAAAAATTTGAGTGTGGTGATCTGAACCTTACCCTCCCCCCTGCCCAGAATCCACTTTTACACATGGATTCAGAGACTTTGTCGAAGTCAAAATTAAAATCTGATTAGATATTCGTGATCAGCGACCCAAATAGGCTTAGAATTTTTGAAAAAATTTTCAATAGGGTACCCCCTATTGTCCGGATTTCCAAAAGCAGTTTTCGGAAAGTAACTTTTTAAAAGAAAGAGATAGAAGGAGGGTCTAAAGGACAATTGAGTAGAACTTAAAATTAGCAATTTTTATGTGAAAAGTAATTTTGAAATTTTCGATTCTGAAAAAAGTTATGAATTTTTTTCTGGAAATTCGACAATTTTCACAAATTTGGACCTAACTTTTTTCTTACTAATAATTGAAAACCCAAATAAATTGCATAAAATCGGCCGTATTTTTCTGCATTTTATTAACTTTATTTTATGCAAATTGGTCCATAACCAATTTAATTATGATTTTTTTTAATCTATGAGCAAATTTCCGAGGCCAAAAAAAAGGGAGATTTTTTAAAAAATTTTAAGCATCACAAAAATTTTTTTAACACAAAACTAAGTTGATATTCGTGTTCAGCGCCTAAAATAGGCCCTGAAAAATATTTTTTGCAATTTTTTTGAACCCTTTGAAGGTAGGTGAAAATTTTCGAGGGGGCCTAGCTCGGAAATCTCTGAAAATCTTTCAACATATGTAACACCGTTCGATAGCCCATTTAATTCTCTACAAATCTGGGTAAAAAAAACATTTCACTCCAGGCACCCCCTGGCGAGTTACAGGCCCGGGACTGAAGTGTCCCGCCTACCTTAAAATTTATTGAAAAAATAAAAATTTTTCCAAAATTCTTTTTTAACGATAGCCCATCAAAAATGGGTGCTTGAAAGTGGTCTCCGTTTATTTTTAAAAAATCGTTAAAAATTCATATAAGCCTAAAACCGAAAAACCTGTAACCCCCCCTAGCTCGAAAATTTTTGGAAATTTTTCAAATTTTTTTTTGCCCGCCATTAGAGCTCCAAAGGTTCTACATTGCGCCTGTGAACATCATTCCGATCCACCCATTCCCCAGCCCGGCATTCAGCTCGGGCTCAAATTCACCATCTTGGGGCTGAAAATGTTGCCAAAGCTGCAGGCCTGCACGTTAGGGATAGTGCTTAAGTGTCGCTGGTAAAGTTTTTAGGGATACTCCAACTTAGTTTCCTACCAGCAGAAATTTTTTGATCCCGGTTAAAAGAAAAATTTTCGTAGAACTAAGACTACGCGAATGACCCGCAACTCGGTTCCTGGCGCTCATATGGCGCCCTAGAATTTTTTTCTATAGTTTTCCCGGATTCTACGCAAAAAGTTGTAAGACCCTTCCGCGACTCCCGACCCGCTCCCGGCCTTCGGCCGGGAGCCTTAATTTTTTTAAGCGAAACCCCAATTCTATATAACATATATAGTAACTAGGGTGCACCGCCGTGCATGTAAGAAGCTGGTTTCAAGGGAGGGAAGAAAGCGCTAACGCGCTCAGGGACGCGGCTCCGCCGCGTTGCTAGAAATTTTAAGGCCTGCGTGTACGCTTGACTTTGCTACAAAAATTTAAAGGCTAATAAATAGAGAAAAAATTAGCTATTTTTCACTGAATCAAAATATGCCTAAACCGTTCAATTCTGATGCCAACTCGCTAAATAACATGAGTGCGAATGTTTGAATTTCGGAAATTCTTCGCCAAACAATGACCATTAAATAATTTTTAGGGCCTGCGCGTACGCATGACCCCGCTCCAAAAATTTGTATAACGCTACGGCAACCCAAAGTAATGTCTTACCTTAAGCCGCTGTGTTGCAAACGCTTTGCAATTGTTGTGTTTATTAATTTTACAATTGGATTTTTTTGATGGGGTGTAAATGAAAAGAGGAATCATAACACACTTACACGCTATTATCCACTTTGTCTTGCTTCTCTTCATGTAGCGCGTTCCTAACCCACTGACCAAAAAAATAACCATTTGCCATAAACACTGTGCCATTCAGCGAATTGGTATCGGAAAAAATGACCAGGTGCCATATTGACATACGCCATTCAGCGAGATGGCATCTGAACAGAGCAAATTCGCTTTCCTTAGAACCCAAATTCCCTAACGAACCTAAATATACCGAATACGTTCAGTTCTGATGCCAACTCGCTGAGTGGCATGAGTACCAATAGGGGAATTCGGTGTTATTCTTCCAAAAAAAATGACCATGTGTCATCAACACAGATGCCATTCAGCGAGATGGCATCGGAACAGAACAACTTCGGTTTCCTTAGAACCCAAATTCCCTAACGAATCTAAATATACCGAATACGTTCAGTTCTGATGCCAACTCGCTGAGTGGCATGAGTACCAATAGGGGAATTCGGTGTTATTCTTCCAAAAAATGGCCAGGTGCCATATTGACACACGCAATTCAGCGAGATGGCATCGGAACAGGACAAATTCGGTTTCCTTAGAACCCAAATTCCCTAACGAATCTAAATATACCAAATACATTCAGTCTGATGCCAACTTGCTGAGTGGCATGAGTGTCAATACGGGAATTCGGTGTTATTCTTCCAAAAAAATGACCATGTGTCATCAACACAGATGCCATTCAGCGAGATTGCATCAGAACAGAACAAATTCGGTTTCATTAGAACCCAAATTCCATAACGAATCTAAATATACCGAATACGTTCAGTTCTGATGCCAACTCGCTGAGTGGCATGAGTGCCAATACGGGAATTCGGTGTTATTCTTCCAAAAAAAAATGCCCAGGTGCCATATTGACAAATATGAAGTTGTCTGTGTATTACCTGAGCGCTTCGCGCAAAGGACTTCGTTGCTAGAGGGTACGCTTACCTCAAAACAATATGGCCCCCCTATGGTTTTTCAATTTGACAAAAAGAAAAAAGCATAACTTATCTTAAAATGGGCCAATTTCCATGCGGCGCCATGGTAAATGCGACAGAATAATAGTTGTGACACCATAAAGATGCTTTACGATAGCAGGGGCTAGTGGTAGGTGCGACCAAAATAGATGCAACACTATGGTAGGTGCGACACCATAATAGATGCAACACTAAGGTAGGTGCGACACCATAATAGACGCAACACTAAGGTAGGTGCGACACCATGGTAGATGCAACACTATGGTAGGTGCGAGCATAGTATACGCTCAGTTCTGATGCCAACTCGCTGAGTGGCATGAGTACCAATAGGGGAATTCGGTGTTATTCTTCCAAAAAAAAATGCCCAGGTGCCATATTGACAAATATGAAGTTGTCTGTGTATTATCTGAGCGCTTCGCGCAAAGGACTTCGTTGCTAGAGGGTACGCTTACCTCAAAACAATATGGCCCCCCTATGGTTTTTCAATTTGACAAAAAGAAAAAAGCATAACTTATCTTAAAATGGGCCAATTTCCATGCGGCGCCATGGTAAATGCGACAGAATAATAGTTGTGACACCATAAAGATGCTTTACGATAGCAGGGGCGAGTGGTAGGTGCGACCAAAATAGATGCAACACTAAGGTAGGTGCGACACCATGGTAGATGTGCGACACCATAATAGATGCTAAACTATGGTAGGTGCGGTGCCATGGTAAATGCGACAGAATAATAGTTGTGACACCATAAAGATGCTTTACTATAGCAGGGGCGAGTGGTAGGTGCGACCAAAATAGATGCAACACTATGGTAGGTGCGACACCATAATAGACGCAACACTAAGGTAGGTGCGACACCATGGTAGATGTGCGACACCATAATAGATGCTAAACTATGATAGGTGCGGCGCCATGGTAAATGCGACACCATGATAGTTGTGACACCATAATAGATGCTTTACTATGTTAGGTGCGACACCATAATAGATGCAACACTATGGTAGGTGCGAGCATAGTATACGCTCAGTTCTGATGCCAACTCGCTGAGTGGCATGAGTACCAATAGGGGAATTCGGTGTTATTCTTCCAAAAAATGGCCAGGTGCCATATTGACACACGCAATTCAGCGAGATGGCATCGGAACAGGACAAATTCGGTTTCCTTAGAACCCAAATTCCTTAACGAATCTAAATATACCGAATACGTTCAGTTCTGATGCCAACTCGCTGAGTGGCATGAGTGCCAATACGGGAATTCTGGGTTATTATTCCAAAAAAATGACCATGTGTCATAAACACACATGCCATTCAGCGAGATAGCATCAGAATAGAACAAATATTCTATCTAAAACGATAGATCTCGATGTGCTCTTCATTTTTCATGCCTATGATTTTGTTATATATTTTCATCCCAGCGAGTAGTGGTCGATTCAAAAATGAATTTCACCAAAACAAAAGGGTCCCCCCTATTGTTTTGCAATTTTGCAATAAAGAAAAAATCATAACTTTGTTCAAACTGGTCCAAATCCCATGAATTCTTTTTTGTTACGCTTAAAACCATTATTAGAATTTTTTAAAAATTGAGTTAACTGAATTGGATTTAAAAATTCACGTTGTAATTTTCCATAGGGTATACCCCCTATTGATTGTGAACCAACCCCCACTTTTGGCAAAATAACTTTTTTCAGGGCAGGGCTAGAATTTTCTTCCCAAAGGCCAATAAATAGAGAAAAAAATTAGTTATTTTTTAATAATATTACAATCACAAAATACTTTTTTAAAAATAAGTTATGAATTTATTTGTAAAATGCAAAACCGACTCACTTTTTGGGCTTCAACTTTTTGTCTTATGTGATATTACAAACCAAATAAATATCATAAAATTCTCCTTATTTTTCTACATTTTGTACACTTTATTTGACTTAAATCGAATAAAAACTAAAGATGATATGAATTTTTTCATTTACCACTAAATTGCCCATGACCAAATTTTGGCCAGAAACATAAAAATTCATAAATTGCATGTTTTAATTAATTTATCTATCCATTTCGATAGATCTCGATGAGCTCTTCAATTTTTATGCCAAAACCATTTCTGTATAATTCCATCCCAGCAAGTTATGGTCGATTCAAAAATGGATTTCACCAACACAATAGGGTCCCCCCTATGGTTTTGCAATTTGGTAAAAAACAAAAAATCATAACTTTGCTAAAAATCACCCATTTTGCATGAACTTTTTTTTGTTATGCTTAAAATGATTATACAAATTTTTAAAAATTATATCAACTGAATTGGATCTAAAAATTTAGATTTATTTTTTCCATAGGGTACCCCCTATTGATTGTGAACCATCCTCCACTTTTGGCAAAATAACTTTTTTCAGGGCAGGGCTAGAATTTTCTTCCCAAAGGCTAATAAATAGAGAAAAAAATCAGCTATTTTTCAATAATATAAGATTGAGAAAACACTACTTTTGAAAAAAGATATGAATTTATTTGTAAAAATGCAAAACCGACTCACTTTTTGGGCATCAGCTTTTTGTCTTATATGAATTTACAAACCAAATAAATAGCATAAAATTCTCCTTATTTTACTACATTTTGTACACTTTATTTCAAGTGAATTGGACAATAATGAATGGAGATATTAATTTTTTCATTTACCACTAAATTGCCCATGACCAAATTTTGGCCAGAAACATAAAAATTCATAAATTGCATGTTTTAATTAATTTATCTATCCATTTCGATAGATCTCGATGAGCTCTTCAATTTTCATCCCTAAACCATTTCTGTATAATTCCATCCCAGCAAGTTATGGTCGATTCAAAAATGGATTTCACCAAAACAATAGGGTCCCCCCTATGGTTTTGCAATTTGGTAAAAAACAAAAAATCATAACTTTGCTAAAAATCACCCATTTTGCATGAATTCTTTTTTGTTATGCTTAGAAACATTATTAGAATTTTTTTATAATATCTCCCCACCCCAGCCACTTGATTGCAAGCAATTAAAAAAGGATTCGTATTCATGCGGATTTGAACTATCCCACCCCACCCCCACAGCCTATAGCACAACCAACGGCTCCACCCAGCCGGCTAGGGGGTCAGTTAACGGAAATTTATTTTTGGTGCTACAAAAACGTATTTTATATCATTCGAAAGCTCTTTTAAAACCGCAGAACAAAACTGGCCTTGATTTTCCACTATCTAGAAAACTCAAAAAGTTAGAGCCCCGTAAGTGAAAAACCTAAGCCTAGGCCTAGCCGAAAATTTTTTCAAAATTTTCAAAATTTCTCTCTACCAGTCGATAGAGCTTCAAAATCTCTACAATTTAGCAGTTGACCATATCCCAATTGGAGCAAAACTCATTGAGTTATTCCTCCGGTACTGAATATTCGAAAATAAGTATGCAATTTTTGCGCAATTTTACAGAAAAACTGAGAACCCCTACGCCTTAACACCTGCTGGCATTTTTGTGCACAACATTTCAACTTAAAATCCTATCGAGGCCGATTTTTCAATTAGGCCTCTAAAAATTTTTTCGTAACACTGAAACTGCACAAAAAACTCGCAATTTGCTTCCTGGGACTCAGTTGTCCGCGTGAGCAAAAAACCTATAGTTTTCCCAGATGCGCCTCAAAAAGTTGTAGTGGGGATGTGCAATTCCCGGACCGCTCCCGGCCTTCGGCCGGGAGATTTTGTTTTTGGAAACGAAACTCGATTTTATTTTAGGGTATATAATGAATATTAAATGAGCGCTTTGCGCAAGGACTTCGTTGCTAGAAGGTACGCTAACCTCAAATTATAATGATTATTCAATTTGTCAAAATAAACTATGGTAGGTGCGACACCATAATAGATGCAACACTAAGCAGGTGCGACACCACGGTAGATGTGCGACACCATAATAGATGCTAAACTATGGTAGGTGCGACTCCAAAATAGATGCAACACTAAGCAGGTGCGACACCACGGTAGATGTGTGACACCATAATAGATGCTTTACTATGTTAGATGCGACACCATAATAGACGCAACGCTATGGTAGGTGTGACCATAGTAGGTGCAACACTATGGTAGGTGCGACACCATAATAGATTCAACACTATGGCAGGTGCGACAACATGGTAGGTTTGGACCATGGCGGTGTGACAATAGTAGATGAAAGATTATGGTAGGTGCGCACCTGATAGTTGTGCCACCATAATAGATGCTTTACTATGTTAGGTGCGACACCATAATAGATGCAACACTATGGTAGGTGCGACCATAGTAGGTGCGACACATGTTAGATGTGAAACCATAATAGGTGCGACACCATGATAGTTGTGACACCATAATAGATGCTTTACTATGTTAGGGGTGACACCATAATAGATGCAACACTATGTTAGGTGCGACACCATAATAGACGCAACGCTATGGTAGGTTTGACCATAGTAGGTGCAACACTATGGTAGGTGCGGACACCATAATAGATTCAACACTAAGGTAGATGCGACACCATGGTAGATGTGCGACACCATAAGATGCCAAACTATGGCAGGTGCGACAACATGGTAGGTTTGGACCATGGCGGTGTGACAATAGTAGATGAAAGAATGGTAGGTGCGACACCATGATAGTTGTGCCACCATAATAGATGCTTTACTATGTTAGGTGCGACACACATATAGAGCAACACTATGGTAGGTGCGACCATAGTAGGTGCGACACCATGTTAGATGTGAAACCATAATAGGTGCGACACCATGATAGTTGTGACACCATAATAGATGCTTTACTATGTTAGGTGTGACACCATAATAGACGCAACGCTATGGTAGGTGTGACCATAGTAGGTGCAACACTATGGTAGGTGCGACACCATAATAGATGCAACACTATGGTAGGTGCGACACCATAATAGATTCAACACTAAGGTAGATGCGACACCATGGTAGATGTGCGACACCATAATAGATGCCAAACTATGATAGGTGCGGTGCCATGGTAAATGCGACACCATGATAGTTGTGACACCATAATAGATTAACACTATGGTAGGTGTGACACCTAATAGATGCAACACTATGGTAGGTGCGACACCATAATAGATGCAACACTATGGTAGGTGCGACCATAGTAGGTGCAACACTATGGAATTTAAAGCTCTATCTTTTTGAAACAAATGCCATCCTAACATAAGAGACATCCAAAAGTTATTCGCGCAAAACTATGCAAAAAGCGCAATTCCCCCCTATAAGTGCCTCTTTTTGACATTTTGTCTAATTTTTCGACACTTTGTCGTGACGCATTGTCAACATAATATAATACATTGGATAGGCCTTGAAATACTCTACTAAAATATTCTGATTCCTTTTTCTTTCAGAAAAATATTATAAAGTTATTCGCCGAAATCAATGAAAACCCCATTTTCCCCCATAAAGTGCCGAAAAATGTCCTTTTTTTGACATTTTGTCAAGTGTTTCGGCCCTTTGTCGTGACAAAATATAATTAACTATACACCATTCGATAGCCCTGGAAATACTCTAAAAAACAAAAACAAAACTTTTCTCTCCAGGCACCTGCTGGCGAGTTACAGCCCGGGACTGAAATGTCCGCCGAAGCCAAAATTTTCGAAAAAATGAAAATTTTTCCAATATTATTTTTAAACGATTCCCCATCAAAAATGGCTGAACCAAAGTGGGTTTTAATTTTTCTGGAAAAATCGTTTAAAATTCATACAGGTCAAAACATGCAAACCTACAAGGGGGCCTAGCTTGAAAATTTTGAAAATTTTTTAAATTTTTTTTTGCCCGCCGATAGAGCTTCAAAAACGAATGAAATCTTAGTGATTCGTAATCTGTTCCGGGCAAAACCAGCGCGGCCTGCGCTGGCGCTCTAATTTACCGTTTTGGGGCTGAAAAACGCACGAGCCTACAGGTTTTCTGAGAACCCGGATCAAAAATGTCTGCTGGCAATGTTGTCGGGAATACTCCAACTTACATCCTACCAGCAGGTTGCTAAGCTCTCCAGACAAAAAGAAAAATTTCGTAGAACATGTACTGCAAAGTGCACCCGCAACTCGCTTCCGGGACTCAGTTGGCCGCTCAGGCCTATTTTCCGTATTTTTCCCGATGCGCCTCAAAAAGTTGTAAGACCCTTCCACACTTCCCAGACCCCTCCCGGCCTTCGGCCGGGAGCCTGACTTTTTAAGACGAGTTCCGACTTTTTTTTTAGTATATAGGAAACTAGGGTGCACCCGCGGGGAAGGTGCAAGCAGTTGGGGGTGATGGGGAGGCGGTCTGAATATTAAATGACGCTTCGCGCAAGGACTTCGTTGCTAGAGGGTACGCTTACCTCAAAACAATATGGTCCCCCGTATGGTTATGCAGAATTTTAAAATATAAAAATTCTACATCATTATCTCAAAATGGGCAAATCTCCATGAAATTTTCTTTGTTATGCTTATAATGATTATTTATATTTTGGAATTATGTTTACCTAAATTGGTCGAACAATTATGAATACTTTCCATAGGGTACCCCCTATTGATTCTGAACCAAAAGCTTTTTTCGCAAAATAACTTTTTCCGCATTAGAGATAGAAACATGCTGTCACGTGGTAATAAATAGAGAAAAAAAATTAACTATTTTTCTATAATAATAACACTTGTAAATACTGTTTTGAAAAAGATATGAATTTTTTTTCTGAATGTTGAAATTTTCACATTGTTTTGGTCTTGAATTTGTGGTGCCGATAGGCGCCACCGGGGGGAATTTAAAATTAATAGCCCATTCATTAGTTAACAGATTTTCGTTTGTTTAGAAAATGGCTTATTGACAAGATCTTTCAATAAATACCAAGAGTATGTGATTTGGCTACACTATTGTAGGTGCGACTCCATGGTAAATGCGACATCATGGTAAATGCGAACCAATAATAGATGCAAAACTATGGTAGGTGCGACACCATGGTAGGTTTGGACCATGGCGTGTGCGACAATAGTATATGCAAGATTATGTAGGTGCGACCATAGTAGTTGCGACACCATGTTAGATGTGAACCATAATAGGTGCGACACCATGATAGTGTGACACCAATAGTGCTTTACTATGTTAGGGGGGACACCATAATAGATGCACACTATGGTAATGCGACCATAGTAGGTGCGACCATGTTAGATGTGAAACCATAAGGTGCGCACCCATGATAGTTGTGACACCATAATAGATGCTTTACTATGTTAGGGGTGACACCAAATAGATGCAACACTGGTAGGTGCGACACATAGTAGATGCATCACTATGGTAGGTGCGACACCATAAAGCGACACCATGATAGTTGTGCCACCAATCAGATGCTTTACTATGTAGGTGCGACACCATAATAGATGCAACACTATGGTAGGTGCGACCATAGTAGTGCGACCCATGTAGATGTGAAACCATAATAGGTGCGACACCATGATAGTTGTGACACCATAA
>JBDPZO010000631.1:0-10007 GCA_039877585.1 Heterodera filipjevi | reverse complement strand
ATTTTTTAATATAATTTTCAAATACTAAATAATACTACTTCACTTTGAGCAAAATTTTAATTTCGAATAACCACCAAATCTGCCTAAATGCTGGTGAGTAGCTGAGCGTTTTGGACGAATAAATGAATAATATAAATGACAGACCAATTGGAATTTATATAAAAAATTTTCACATCTAACCCTAAATAATCAGAAATTCAGGAATCTTGATTTCATCTGTCCTAAAAAACAATATTTAAATTTCTTACCAGTTTGTTAAACATAATTTAAAATATTGCGGAAATAAAAGTCTGAAAAATTGATTAAATTCATAAAAAGTAAAATTAAAAGATATAAAATTTTATCAGATATACATACTTATTCACAAATAGAAATAAAAGATACCAAGTATATAAAAGAAAAATATTTCAATAGGATGTATTAATTTAAACAAAAAAATTTAAGGTATTTAAAATTTGTAAGAAAGATCTGCCTAATTACAAAATAACAAAAAATTATTTTAGATTTTTTACAGCTATTTTTTTATATAAACCGGGGCAAAGGCGAAACGGGGCATTTTCCACTATATATCGATGAGTGTTTTAGATAACAATCTTAACAAAAAAAAAAAGAAGCAATTTTTAGGATACCCTTTAAGAAACCTACGCGAATGAAAGTGGGGGGGGGCGGATAGGCGCCGCGGGGAAACATTCAAAAAATTTAATGTATTTTATTGATAGATTTGGACGCATTCAAAATTTATCGCCACTTTCTCAACAGATTGTAACATTCTCGAATAAATACTTAAGTGCCAAACCCCTATTCTTAGGGGTCCATTTTTTCAAATTTTAGCATTTTACCCGAAACTCGAAACTAAATATGTGGCATTTAAAATGTAATTAAATATTTCAAAAAGAATTTTATTAAATTAGCAAAAAAGATCTTTGTAAATATATTATTCTTTTAATAACTTATGCTAATGTAACTTGCTTTTAATGCACAAATAAATGAATTTATAAATGAAAGATTAATTTAATATGAGTTAAATTTGTTTCAAAACACGAATTAATATTTTGTTCTAATCGCATATTAAAGGAAGAGTTTTATACAAATGTAACCTTATATAATTATAATACAAAAACCCAATTAATAGAAAAAACAAGTTTTTAAATTTAATATTTTTTTATTTCAAACATTAATTTTCAAATAAAATATTTATATGTAGAAAAAAAATTACTGACAATAAAAAATTTCAATCGCAACATAAAAATATTGAGAAAAAAGCAAAACTGGTCTTAACCTATTGAATGTGGAGGCACATTGCTATGATTTTGCTAATTCCAATAAATTTTTTAATATAATTTAAATTTTGAAAGTTAAAAAAATAATATAAAATATTAGATTTACTGAAGATGGCCAAAAATTTCAATTAATTTGAAAAAATGGGCCAAAAACACAACGTGAAGAAAAAACGACTTGACCATGATAATTCAAGTTGATATACGAATATAAACAAAAAAAATATTATTATATAACTTAAAATTTACATATTTTTGAATATTTGTTGTCGAGCAAAGTCCTTTATATAGGTGTAAATAAAAGGGTAATATATTTAAAGAAATAAAATTTAAATTTAGGGCGGGTACCGCCTTTTATAACTGAATTCCAAAAAAAACCGAGTGCGGTTTTTTCTTTTTTCTGATTTTTCCATAAAAAAGACGCAAACCCGTACCGTGCGGGTAGCGGGTTTTGAACCCTTGTTCTAATTCCCATATTCTTTGAAATATAATCTGTTTTAATAAAATGCATAATCCTTTAAATTTCTTGCATAAACTAAAAATTAATTTTGGCTAAGTTTTGGAAAAGTTATGGGTTCGAAAATTTGTGAAAAGCTGGGGTTGGTCTTTCTTTTTATCATAATTTTCCCAAAACTTAACCAATTCTTATTGTTTTCTTAAAATTTATTCTTCCTTATGTTATAAAATTTTTTTGGTTGTTGTAATAAAAGAATATAAAAAAAAAAATTCAAATAGAACTTTTATAATTTAAATCAAATATGTTTTTTTTAGAAATAAAGAAATTCGCACCAAAAATTTTCGTTATGCTGATACCTATTTTTATGATTAGATCAATTTTTTTTGATTTAGCTAATTATTTTTAAAATTTTAAATAAACAAAAAACAATTTTTGCCTTACTATATAATGCCAATTTGCTATACTTTAAATTTTTAGTATATTTTTGGCTTTTAGTAGTTTTCCTACAGTTTTCATCCCTTATAATAATTGCATATTTAGGGGGTTTCGGAAAGAAATGCATATTTCGCCATTTTTTTTTTGTGGGTTATAAATATTTATTTGCTGAACTGTTCGTAGCTCAAAAGGTACCCGAACATTTGCGCCAGTAACATTTTCACCGAAAAGGCATTTTTAAGAGGGGCCGGCGATGCCGACAGGCGCTGGAGAAAATTTTGAAATTTTCGGCATGATTTGCTCACAAATTTGCCTCAAAAATGATTTATTTTAAAGTTTTTGCCAGTTTTCTGGATTTTCTACCCCGTTCTCTAAAAAATCACAAAAAGCCTCATTTTGATAATTTATACACCAATTTTTTAAGTTTTGGTGTGTTTTTAGGTGTTGTACATTTGAGTCCCGCATGAATAGGCCTTTTTTTAGGTTTCCTTGTTCTCGATTTATCCGGTGAAATGAGTTGTTAGCGGTGCTAGTGCGTTTCGTAAATCCGCCATTTTTTCTGATTTTAGCCTAAATCAAGTCATAACTTTTCTCAAAATCAACTTAATTAAGCAAACTTGGTATCATATGATAGCCTTGAGTACCTTTATTAGAATGCTAATTTCAGAAAAAAATAATTAATTTTTTCCGAAGATGACAATTTTTTCAATTTCTTTGGCCCCAATTTTTTAAAACTCAATGAAATTTTTAGATATTTATCAAGCTAACAGAGCAATTCAAGGGCTATTATAATACCATTTGTTTAATTTGGTTGCTTCTAAGTAAAATTATGAATAAAATATACAACATCAAATTGAAAATTTAAACAAACTAATCTTATTATTTTTTTGTAAATTTCTAAGAAAATATTAAATCATTTAAAAATCAATGGTTAAAAAAGATGCAAAATAAATTATATTTTTATTGATTGTATAATTTATTAGTATTTTATTATCGTATAACATTTTCATTTTATAATAATTCCAATTAATTTTCAAAATTTTTTTTTCTATCAAAAAGGGGAATTTTATTTTAGCGAAAAAATGAAAATTGCTAAAATATTATTATTTTTAATATTTATTTGGCCCTACAAACTGACAAAAATTTTATCAGTCAACAAAAAAATAGCAAAATCTTTTGATCAGCTATTTGGAGAAGGATGGAACAACAAAATGGAAGAAGAAAATTGTTCAAAAAGATAGCATTGATCAGACAAATAACCAAAGAAACAATTCAATGTCAAATTTGATCGAAATGAAACTGATCAGAAAATAAAAAATGCGAAATTATTTATAAATTCTATGCAATAAAAAAGAAATTAAAGAAAAAGGAAAAAAATATCAGCAAAAGAATGGATTAAAAATGGAAAGAATAATAGGGAAGAAATTGGACACAAATCGAATTCAAATTTACAAATGGATTAAACAATTAGGATTAAATCAAAATTACCAAAGAATCACAAATAAAAACTGATGAACAAAAATAGGAATTGTCCAACAATTCAATGCAATGAAAAACGAATATAACAAAGGGAAAATACTCAAATAAGGAATGGCAACAAAATTATGCAGAAATTAGTAAGAAAATTGGAGTCACCAAAAACAATAATGATATGGAAGAAATTATTTGGCAAAACTTTACAAAAGCAAAGCAGAAAAAGAGGAAATAATGAAGAAATATTGGAATATCAAACGAAATATCCTAAAATGTCGGATTCAGAATTGCTAAATTATTCAAAATAAGCAAAGCAAGTCTATCAAGATGGAAAAGAACCTTTCTGATAAATATGATATGGTGTATTTCGTTTTTTACGCCCTTGTTTTTGAGATCCCAAATGCCTTATTTTTATATAAAATCAGATTTTGGCGATAACTTTTCAAATAAATTGAAGATTTAAACAAAACCATCTTTCTTTTTTTCTAAGAATATAAGTAATTTAAAAACCAATGGTAAAAAATGGTGCTGGATGCATTTCTTAAATTCCGCCACCTATGCGCCTTGCTTAAATCCGCCATTTTTACTGTTTCTCGACTAAATCTTATCATAACTTTTCTCAGAAGCACCAAATCAAACAATCTTGGTATTGTAACGATAGCATTTGTATTGCTTTATTAGCTTACAAAAAGAGTTATGGTAATTTTTTCCACTAGTTTGCCCTATATCTTTGAGGAAAGTGAATGAAAACAAAAAACGTTTTTTTTCATTAAAAACCCTTTTTTAAACTATCAAACCCCCTAAACAATCACCAAAAAAATAAATCTCTAAAAAATTTTTTATAATAATAAAAAAGAAAAACTAATTTTTTAAATTTTCTCAAGCTAATTGAGTAATCGAAGGGCTATTTTATAATACCAACTTTGTTTGATTTGGTTGCTTCTGAGAAAATTTATGACATGATTTATACGAAAAATGGCGGAATTTAAGAAACGCACCAGCACCATTAAAAATCATTAAAATAAAATGATATATTGTATAGAACCCGAACATTTGCGCCAGCACATTTTAACATTTGGCCGTTAAAGGCAATTTTTAAAAACAACGATAGAACCATTAAAACGCTGATCGAACGATTTAACCTCTTAAATATTAATGAAATAGATGAACAAAGTTAGCCACACTCAATCGGTGCTAGGTCGTTTCTTAAAAACCGCCACTATGGCGTTTCTTAAATCCGCCATTTTTACTGAATTTTCGACTAAATCAAGTCATAATTTTTCTCAGAAGCAACCAAATTAAACAATCTTCGTATAGTAAGATAGCCCTTAAATTGCTCTATTAGCCTGCTAAATTTAAAACATTTCATTAAGTTTTTAAAAAATTGGAATTAAAAACTGGAAAAAATTACCATAACTTTTGAAAAACTAAATGAAATGCTTTAAAATTTAGCAGGCTAATAGAGCAATTTAAGGGCTATCTTACCATACCAAGATTATTTAATTTGGTTGGGTCTGAGCAAAGTTATGACAAGATTTCGTCAAAAATTCAGTAAAAATAGCGGATTTAAGAAACGTCCCAGCACGCACCAATCAAGCACTATCATTCAGGCTGACAACGAAAGGGATCGATCATTGGGTTGACTAACATGAGTGTGGCTAATTTTGATAAGCGCTCATTGTTGGGCCTTGATCAAGCCGTTTTACTAATAAAAGCTTTAGAATGTATATAAAAAAATCATGCTTACTGGTTTTTTAAAAATTGCCTTTGTCGGCGCAAAAGTTACTGGCGAAAATGTGTCGGCGAAAAAATAGCAGTTCCGCTCAAAATACATGTACCTAAAAAAACAGTTCATTTAAAAAAATGGGATTTCTACCAAAATTATTAAAAAACAGCGAAAGATAAGTTTTTCATTACAGAAAATATATCCAAAACGGATAAAAAAAAGCTCAGGTTAGAATAGAAAAATTAGAATAGATACCAATACCAACTATTTAACAATAGCATGGTATTATAATTGGAACTGCGACTTTTGCGCCAAAAGATTTGCGCCTGAACATTTGCGCCTAAAGCAGTGGTGTTAGATTGAACTGTTCTTTTTTCAGCCTATTGCTTATATATTGATATTTTTTCGTACTGTGTGGTACAAAAAATGAGAAATGTTACTGTTTTTTACAATTTTTTGAAGAGATTTCGTTAAAATTTTTAAAAATTTTCCCGGCGGCGCCTGTCGGCACCGCCTGACACCCAATCCTGTTGAATTTTTTTCAAAAAATGACTAAAATTGACCTTTTTTGGAGAAAATCTGTTAACAAATGGGCCATAAATTTTAAAAATTTTCCCCGGTGGCGCCTATCGGCACCACCGGACCCCCTTCGCATAGGTTTTTTCTAAATGTTTCTCAAAAATTGAGTAATTTTTTGTTAAGATTTGTTACCAAAAAAACTCAAATTTTCAAAATTTTTCTCGACAGCGCTAAAACCCACCCGAAATGTAGATTTTGCTTATTTCCAGTCCCAAATTGCTCAAAATGATCTTAGGTAATGAAAAATATAATATTTGATATTCATTTACTTGGATAAATCGATGTAAAATTGTCTCTTAATCATTTTTTAATTATCCTCTTTTTTTGACCCCAAAATCTTTTTTTTTTTGGACTGCATGTCCTTTTTTAAAAAATTTTCATCTAACACCCCTGGCCTAAAGTTAAAGTCTACTTCTTAGCCTGAGTTAATTTTGACCAAAAGTCAAAAAATGCAAAAAGAAAAGTAAAAGAAAAAAGGTTCTATTCCAGTTGACGCGTCCATCCATGTTTACTAGTCCTATCAAGGTTTACGCGTCCAATTATTATTTTTTTAATTTTTATCCAACTAATTGGTAAAAATATTATTTTGAAAAATAAAATCATTGAAAGGGATATTGAATCGCATTTCTTCAAGAAGGGTTTTGATACTTCATAGCATTTTAAGTATTTGCGCTTTTGGAATTTAAACTAAAATTTTCCTCTAATCGCCTCAAAATAGTAAATGATAAAAAAGGATTATTTTTTCTAGAAGTATTAAAGAAAATTTATAATTTAATTTAATTTTTTACTAAATTTAATTAAAAAAAGCATAAAGTATCAGTAAAATAAGTTTAATTTTTAAATTAATGTAAAAAAGTTGAAAGGATCAACATTTCCTGTACACAAAGAAACAAATAATTAAATTAATTATAAATCCTAAATTGATATATGGGATAAGTAATGAACTGGTAATAAAATAACGCGTTTAAAATTAAAAGTAAGATATTGGTAAATTATTATATAATATTTATTCTTTTCTCAAGGTACCTATCAAAATAATTTAGTATAAAGGCAAAAATTCTCTATAAATCTTATGGATCTTCAATGGATGCGGCCACCCCGCTACCGGAAGACCTTCAACATTGTCCCAAATTTAAAATCGCTCCATTTTTGTTTTGATAAAAAGGATATTTTTAAATAATTTCATATGGCTATTTACATATGTGTTCCAAATATTAATAAAAGTTAATGTAAAAAAGTTAAATATGCAAAACTAAACAAATATAAAATGCAAATGACTTTATAAGAGGCTAATTTTCCTAAATATTTTTTTTTGGCTCCACGAAGGCTATGGGACATTTCGCCACCCGGACATTTCGCCACATAAGCCAAAATCGGACATTTCGCCACCTAAGCATAAATAGGACGTTTCGCCCTCCGGACATTTCGCCACCCAAGCCAAAAACGGACGTTTCGCCACCTAAGCCAAAATTAATTTTTTAGCATTGAATGGAGTAATGATAACACATTTGAGTTTTTTGAAGCCAAATGGGTGGCTTTTCTTAGAGGTGGCAAAACTGGTGGCAAGACGTCCTATTTTTGCTTAGGTGGCGAAACGTCTGATTTCTGCTTAGGTGGTGAAACATCCGTTTTTGGCTTGGCTGGCGAAATGTCGGGTGGCGAAACGCGGGTGGCGAAATGTCCGGGTGGCGAAATGTCCGTACACGCCACGACTGGGTGAACTATCGTTGATCTACGAAGTGGGAAACTTTTATGAAATACAAATATTATTTTTAATTAATTGCAAAAAATTTCAATTCCCATTTTAAGGAACTTAAAGCAAATATTAAAATTTATAAGCAAATTTTCGATGTATTAAAAGAAAGAAAAAGAATTCTTATAATGCATGTGGCACGCACATAGCAAAAAACGGCCGAATTAACTGAGATTAATATATTTTTAAATAAATTGCAAAAAAATTGATTTAATTTTAAAATTTTAAGAAGGTTAAGTAAATAAAAATTTAAATCAAATGAGGGTATTTATTACCTAATTCTATGATCAAAATTTATATAATATATAATTGTGTAAAAATATTAAATATAAGATAATAATTACAAAATTTAAAAATTTAAATGAAATTATGTGCAAAACCACAAAACAAGAATTGAATAAAATATTTCCAATAAAAAAATAAATGCCGATATAATAAAATAAACCTTTATTTATATAATTAAGGATTAATTTGTGGAACTGATTTTGCTTATAATAGCTGAATGCCAAAAAAAACACCGGGACAAGTAGGCTAACATTTCGTAAATCTTGCCATTTTTTAAAAATTTTCCGAACATAATTTGTTCAAACTCTGCTCAACTCAACCAAATTAAATAATCTTGGTATCATTCGATTGCTTTTGATTAGCTTTATTAGCCTTCCAAATTTCAAAAAACTTGAACAAGTTTTAAGGAATATTTAGACAAAAAATAATGTTTTTTCACTTTTATGCAACATCTTTCTTAAAAGTTAATGACATTTTCTGAAATTTTATAGGCTAATTGAAATATATTTTTATTTTCATCAAACAAATAAAAATTCTTGTTACAACATGGCAATAGTTTATGTTTAAATGGGATATCCCTTTTATATGAATTTTATTTCTCAACTTTTGGAGTTTTTTAATCGCTTAATTCTACTTAATAATAATTTCTAATACTTATAGCTTTCGAAAATATAAAATTTTTAAAAATTTGTTAATAAAGGAAAAAAGTTATACCCAAAAAATCTTCCGGATATCGGCGACGATGGTTTGCAAAGTATTATTACGTATTTTAAAATTTTCGTTTTATCTCAATAATATTAAAGGAATTTAAACCCATTTTATGGTCACTGATTTGTTTGATATTAAATATTCAATTTTAAGTATAAAAACCCAATTTTTTTTTGATAACTAAAGAAAAATATTTTTAATAATAGAATTTCATTTTGCATAGTCCGATGGCTTTTTTGGCATCTTTTTATTTATTAGTTTTTTATTGAGCATTCGTTTTTTAGCTTTTCCCATCTATACCATTCTTGGTTTTTATTATTTAAATTCTGATATCTTCGCGAAGTAGGAAGATTCATTATTCATTCTTATGTCAAATAGTTTCATCAGCAATAACCATTTCTCGGGAAATAAATAGATTTTAAAAACTTTTTAGTTATATAGTTCTTGTTCATTTTATGTTTTATTGTTATTTCATCAATTTTAATCATGCGGTTTTCTCGGTCATCTTTTTAAAAATTATTGATTGCATTTTCAAATATATTTTAAAAATCAATAAAATAAATCAAATTTTAAATATACTCTTTCACTATTCCTTTGCAAAAATTTAAATGAAATGTTGATCCCTTTAAAGTTTAATAATATATTCACAGCTGATAATGTATATTTTTTTTTTGTTCAATTTTAGTTGTGCTTTTGTATTATTAGTATTTCATTGCCAAAATATATTAAAATTTCATAAACAAAAGAAGACAACAAAAATTTTTTTAAATATATTTGTTTCTGATTAACAAATATTCTTACTCACAGTATTTGAATTGAATAACTTTTTTAACTAAATAAGATTAATTATTTTTTACTTATCTTGATGCAGATGTGAAGATCTTCCATTTCCATACGGAATTCAATTTTTATTTTTTATTAAAATAAATAAAATTCTAAATGGCATATTTACATTACCATTTTGCAGCTCTTATGCTAAGAAGAAGTTAATAAGCTATGGACCATTTTGAAAGTTACAAAAAAAATATGAGTTTCGTGGTTTTTAGGATGCGCTTTTTTCAAAGAACTTTATTTACAAAATAGGAAAACAAGGATTGCGATAAGGCGAATTTTAATCTTTTAAAATTTTTAAGGGGAAATACATAACAATACGAAATGTTAGCCTACTTGTCCCGGTGTTTTTTTTGGCATTCAGCTATTATAAGCAAAATCAGTTCCACAAATTAATCCTTAATTATATAAATAAAAGTTTATTTTATTATATCGGCATTTATTTTTTTATTGGAAATATTTTATTCAATAATTTGTATTTAC